>JAUZND010091772.1:0-15057 GCA_034780555.1 Coelogynopora nodosa
TATTTTACAGCATCGTGCTAAACATTTTCTTTTTTATAATTATAATGCTGTCGAAGGCCACTATATCCTATATAATATAAAAATAGATTCAAGTATAGACTCTGTTAGTCCGTAAAAACGTATTAATGGTTCTGATTTAATGTTTGCTTGAACACTTATTCATGTCAAATTTATGTTCTCTCTGCACGACAGATTGTTGGGACTGTACTACATTATGCAGTCTAACTGTACGAGGCCGGGGGAAGTAATATTTTCAGAGACATGTCGTTGGATCGACTATGCCGCCCCTCCAGTGGTACTCGTGCTGTACTATGTATTGGCCACTGAAACACGTCGCGGCTTAGACAAACCAGTCAACCAACTTGTACAGGTATCGACACTCATAAATTCATTGATTTAAATAAGTCTTTTTAACGTGTCTGATATTTAAAAAACATCTTTTGTAAATCTGATTAATTTTTACTATTTTTTTTATTTGTGTTTTTTATTTTTATTTATTTGCTGAACTATTTAGCTTTTATGTTTGACTAGATGTCGAAATGACAATAACATCCTATTCCACTGAACGTAATAAGATAATCACCTCACTTATGCTTTAAAAATATTTCGTTGTTTGGAAAATTGCGTTTACCAACCCTATTGTTCCTGTACAGGCTGCAATAAATTATAAATGTGGCTTGGTATAGGGTAAAATTATGCCTTCACAATTCAAGAAACAAACTAAATTTATGCACGAAACATTTAAATCAATTTTTTGAACAACATTTTTAAACAATTGTAATATTTATCTCTATAAATATTTGTGCAATTCACCATATTATGTAAGATATAGTATATAAGCATTAGTAGCGGTGAGTGTTATGTGACTGCTCATTTTTTAATTTTTTTAATGGCTTTATAATTGTCACAAACATATCGGTGACAATTTACAATTTTTGGGCATTCTGAACAAACTCAGAAGAGTTGCTAAACACTCGACAGACACAGCTGTCTGCTAGGGAGAGATAAGGTACACTGCTGGGATTCGAACCCGCTACCTTCACACTTAGTCACCAGCGCCTTTACCGACTGGGCTATCTCACCCCCAAGTTATGCACTGTTGGATGGGTTCAAGTAAAATTGACATCCTATTCCGAAATTGCAATTGTATTATTTGGAACAGATAAACGACATGAATAATAATAAGGTTTAAATTGATTTTGTATATAGTTATTCAACAGAATGATCGTCGTCGGGAACAAGATATACTGGCGTAGCTCAATTTTAGGTGAAAATTACTTTTTGCATTAAATCGACTAAATATTGTGATATCTTCATTGTCCCAAAATAGTAACACTAAAGTCAAACAAACTGTTTTCGCATTAAATTAATATTATGACATGGCTATGCATATTATACATTATGGAAACGTTATTATTAATTTCGAAAAACAGTTACGTTAGTATATTACATTCCCGACGAATTGTTCAGCTTCTGCCTCACTTGGATGTCCTACTGGTATAGTTGATAAATTTGTAAAACATATATTTAAATATTTATTATTTTGTCTACATACAAGCCTATAAATAATATATTAATTTTTATTTTATAAACCTAAATATTTTAATAATTAATTACTTTTGATTATTCATAAGGCGATAAACTATATGGCGAATTCTTGCATTTTCTAATACACTTTCATAATATGCGCACCGTAACTTTAATATTATTGTGTGACCTTTAGACTTGCTGTTTTATGCTGTTCTATTATTATTGATTAATAATACAGTGTTAAAGCTTCCAGCCTATATGCTGACCAAAGGACTACTTGACCCTGTTAATTGTTATATCTTTGCTGGGGCACATGGGAACATGCGGTAGCTTCATATTGTATTATAGCTCTTAGCTTTATTTCGGTTATAAGGTAGGTTATAAGGTAATTAAAGTAATCCTTTCAGTTTATGATAAAGGTGTACCTCAATTTCATTGGGTTTAATTAAAATATATATACATACAATATTACACTAATCTAGAAATATATCTATGTATAGTCACACACATTGTTTTATGCAACATAGGCTGTTTACTTTGAATTAATTACTTCATAATATTACAAAAATTAGAAACGTTCCATCTAATTTACCTCAATATATTTATCATTTGAAAAGCGTCTTCGTGTTGTCCTATTGACAGCTGCAATATATGTACCTACAGACGTTGGATTAAATTATATTATTGTTGTTTAGTATTTATTTAGATAAATAATAATTTTTTACTACTATTCATCAATTAATTTTTTTTTACATTTATGTAAATACGTAGTTATGTAATACATAGCAACTCTCAGAGTATATTGTATAAATGTAGTAAATATGAACAAGGTACGTTGCAAATCGTAGTTTAAGGTTAAAAGTTGATTGTGTAAGTCATGAAACTGCAAGTTGAACCAAGAAATGCAAAAAGCTTACAGTAGAGTTTCTTAGAGCTTTGTGCAAAAACGGTATACGAAAAAACTTACGAAAAGCATATAATACGTATCTAGCAAGTTTTTCGTAAATTATGGAATTAATGCGACCATTCTTTATTGTCTATCATAATAAATATAGTCAATTGTTCGTTACAAAAAAATTGGAACATTATTATGTGCTTGTCTACCTTATAATTTTATAATAATTTCAAAACTAATCATCATTGGTAGTAATATGTTTTAATCATTTTATTAAATGTATAGTTTGTCTTCTGTATGACAGAATTGTTATACACTGTATAGATAAATTATGTAGATATAATAACATAGCTTATTTATATGAACGTTACACGGCAGATAATAGCACCAATTTGTTTTGCTCCAATATTGTGTCATATGGAATACTAATTGAAAACGACAATAGTCGATAATATCTTAGTAAATATTATACGATGTCTAATGTACCGATAACGCATTCATTAATGGATATTTACATTTTTTCTTTATCAATATTGCACATAAAAATAACATAACATCTTTTCTGATAATCTCTATCAAACATATGCCGCTAAAATTAAATACAGTATATGTTTCAATTGTGAAGCAAAGCATTTTATGTAACTCTTATTAATTTTTTCAGTACGTTTTTGTGTACTTTTTAATTATATATTTATTAATTATTATCTTCAGAATTTCCATTTTAAGACAGCTTACTATCATGCACGAAATATACTAGATGTTCAATATATATATATATATATAGCTCTTAGCAGCCGATAAAACCGCCGTCACGAAAGGAATGTAATAAAAATTATTGATTACCCCGGTCTCTGTTATTTTTTATTTTGAAAAAGTTATATTCAATGTATTCAAAAGCTTAAACAAATATATTTAATGTTAAAAACAGATAAATAAGCTTTTATTAAAAATATATTTTTAATTATTAGAATAATCTATTAATTTGTAGCAGAGACTTGATGTCATTTTCTTCTATACTATGTTTATAAAACTCTTAACCTGACTTTTTGGCACATTACTAAATCATTTGTCTTAAATTAAATGTATTTCACGACACTATTTTTTTATATTCTCGTTAGTTATTTAATTGACTGTCAGCAGTGCGCACTATATTAAAAGCTGATATCTACTTGTTAGGTCACTTATGAGTATCGCAGTTACATGCGCCAATTTGAAGTTCCTTTTGTGCACTTGAGTATTTGTGTTGCTACAATTAATAACTTATCGATATTGAAGATTGGTATAGTTTTGCATTGTGTCGTCATATATTTTATTAGGCTAATAGAGGTACAGTGCAATTTATGCGGTATTATTTTGTTTAGCGAGTCCATTTTTAAACGCGTTTATATATCACAGATAAATTCCACTTTTTTTGTTGATAAACAAATAAATTCGACAGAAAGAATTCTCATTCAATGTTTTCAGCATAAAACTGATTAGCATGAAAATAATAACCAAAATACACACTAGATTTTTAAACCGTATTTCAATGTTTTTGTATATTTTAATTATACATGAACTAGCACTAAATTTAATTATATTGATAGTTTTTTGGCAACATGTCTGTTATGAAGAAATTAATGTAATGATGTTTGACGAAATAAATATCGCCTGACTTAATATATTATGCAATATAGAAAATATGAGTTGAGTTTCCAAGTTTACCTATAGCCCGATTAAACGATGTTAATCGGATTATTTGCCCAACTCACTTAGTGTGTTGATATCCAAATGTGAACTACACAATAATCCAGGCAAGGCATGTGTATTGCCTGTTAATGTGACTGTTCCATTTCACAAGCCACAATTTATGTTAATCCTTTATTTAAATTTTTCTAATTTAAAGCGGTTATATTTCACTAAACTATTTGTATGGTTTTAATAGTGATAGTACCCTTATTTTAGCAATTACTTTTTTATTGCCATGAAAATTGAAAATTGCTTTCTCAGGCAACAGACAGGGGTCAAGATAATCCAGCAATCACGGTCACTCCTGATACACTTACTCCAGCAACATCAGATGCGGTAATTTTATCAAATAGAGTTGTAGCTATCAGAATCATACTGGCAATTGTATTCTTGTGAAAAACTGAGCAATGCGGCGCTAGCCTCTCAAACCTTACTTCAACTTGATTACGATGTATCCCTTCTGTATACCTGAATTTGCTGATTATTCCTTTCTAAATATCAGGAATCCGCAAAATAAAATCAATCTGGAACCAAGGATAGTATTGAAATATAACATTGTCTTGTCTCTCTATCTTTTGTGTTTCGCAAATTTTGCTAAATTATAAATGATGGTGTTGGTGTCGTAATTTTCTTCTCCTATTTAAAACTATTTTTTGACTGCTTCCAAGTTAATTTTGAAACATTTTAGTACTAAATTCCGTGTTCTGTTCTGGCTAGAAAATAGAAGCACTAGTTTTTCAACATTTAAGTTAGGTGACCGGGGAATATAATTCTTTGTTTGCTATATTTAATTATTTCAAACAGTTAAGCAGTGCTATTAACTCCGATGATGTGTGCTCCATCAGTGTATGCTGTTTGTGATCATTTACCTTAAAGACTGTTTCTCGTAGGAATGTTATTCGTATCAAGAAGTTACTATTATTACAATTTTTGCAGTTTATTATTATTTAAATAGGACTTTATTTACTTTTTTCACAATTAAAAAAGCTTAATACATCAATTGGTAGTGAAGGTTCAATAAACTTTTGATTTGTAGCATTGGATACTGTTTATAAAAATCGCTACCTTAAACAATTTCTTTGTGCAAAATAAACGATTTTATATTTCTCTGATGGACTTCGCTTTTTTAATAATTTGAATAGGTTTTAGCCAGAATTCTATCAATTTCGCTCTTTGTTTCAAAAGATAAAATCCCTTCTTAAATTTTAATGGAAGAATGTTGGTTTTCTTTTCCGGTATAATTGCAAAAAATTGTTGATTGATTTTCAGAAAAGCACGTTGAAAACGTCTACAAAAAGTTAATTAAACTTTATCCCATGAACGTGTGTCTCGTTAACGCACAGCCTCTTTTTTGTCAAGCTCCCTTTTTTCTCTTGTTTCAAAAAAAGTATTACAGCAGTCGTCTTATGGTTAGAAAGAAATATCAATGTGTGCCAGAGAAAAAGAGTAGCATATTGGCCTGCTGTAAACCCCTGAAGTCAATAATATTTTAGTTGAGTCAGTATAATGCAAATATTCGTGTTGATTCGTAGTTTATAATGTTACTCCATAAGAATCTTTAATTGTTTTTCTGAATAAATTGATATTTTTTTATAAGTTAAGCGAAACGATTATTTTTATGTGTTGAACTTTTTTGTCCTTTTAAAGCATAAACTATTAAACACATAACATTAACTAAGGTGCTGAATGTATAATAAGCATGAAATATATATATAACAGATTGGAATAATTTTAAATTGGTTATTTAAACTTAGCTATACGTATCTAAATGTGTTTATTTTTAACGACATTCATGCATCTGGTTTGTTTCATCTTTCGTACCGTGATAAAGGCATTTTTGTTCATTTCAATATTATTGATTTGTTTTAAGTATAAGACCATAGATCGAATGTTTTACATTTTCAAATATTCTGAATATATTTAACATTGTTGTATGCACGATGTAGGATGTCCAAGATTTGGTTCGAAATTTACTTTTTGTAAGACTTTTTACTTTTTTCATTTATTTATAATTTAGCACTTAATTTTGTATTAATAATTTTTTTAATATAACTATATTTTGTTTTATATCGTTATTTTCATAGTTTCTTTTGTTTCACTTTATATCAAATATCCTCATCTTTATAATATATTCTACTTAATAAAAATTATTAATGGTTACAACCTACGATCATATATGACCATGCCGAAGAAGAAGAAGATATATATAAATATAAAACGATAAATGAGTATTAAAATGGTGGAAAATGCTGCAAGATATACTTATCGTAGAATCATGCCTTATAATATTAGACTCATCGAATTTTTTAAAGAGTTTATAAATACAAATATTAATTATGTATTTGTCATTAAAAAAAATTAATTGTGTATAATATTCTTTACAGGGTTCCCACAAACCCTCAAATACTCTCGAATTTTCAAAAATACATTCAAGTATACTCACCAAAACTTGTAAAAATATCGTCAATACAAAATTACTTGCAAAAATAGGCGAGTTTTATTAATAATTATAAAACAATTATTTATATATATTTTTTGTGTAGAAGTGAAATAGGTGCTATGATTTTGATCGACTGGGGCTTGCTTGAATTTATCACCTGTTTGATCTTTCTTATTTAATTATATCTTCATGATCCTTAGATTATTAATTTGTGTATTGGTTCGCAAGGAACACACCAACAACTCTATACTAAAGTCGGAACCCTAACTGTATAATAATATACATATATTCATAATTCAATATTATTAATAAAGGGTTACGTTGTTATAAATGTTTAGTATGTTTTCAATAACAACTATGTCTTCAGTAATAATTTTCGGAACAGTAACTGTTTGATTAGCCGGTTACAACAATTCAGCAATGATGAGTATTGAATGACATAGCTAGCTAGCAGCCCTGAGTTATCCCCAACCAAACGACTCTCTCTTCAGTTAATTCGTCATGGAAGCAGACAAGCGGCGGCTCTTCGACGACAGTCGATGGCTGATCCCGAACGTCAGGTATTGACCACAGAAGAGTCCAACGAGCAACGAGAGGTTCGAAATAATGTTCATCACAGTAATGTCAAGCTGTGCATGTCTTAACAGCGAGTTATTTTCTGGAGCTTGTTGCATGCGAACTTAACCAGTTATAGCTTACTTACTAACGATACCTTATTATTTGTCCGAGTAGCTAGTTTAGTTATCTTTAGTCGTGTCTATTTTTCGTTATAATTGTTTAATTCTTATGTTTTGTAATCGCCTTCTCTCTTAGGTTGTTAAACTACTTTTCCGATCTACGTTTAACTGGCATTATGATGGTAGTTGGATAGAGCTGTACCAATACAGCTATTTGCTAACAATAAATTACATTTCATAATATAGTGAGTCGATTTCTAGCACAAGGAGTGTCTGTAACGCCTCAATTGTTTCGTATGGCCTATATTTATTTTAAAATCCCAATTAATTTTCTATCTAAGCCACAACTGCCTGACTCGAAAAACTAGCTGCTATTGATTTATTGCTGTTAGCGTAAGGTATAGTAGTGAACAAGCCGTCGTGCCACTTCTCTCTAATAGTCAATTTCATCGATTCGTAGGTATATTGTATAGGGTTAATCGCGGTTATTTACTGCTTTCTACTTTTCCATAGCTTTCTAAAGATATTAGCAATAATAATCATATAACAATTTGAACCATGTCGTTAATAAACTGACATGTTTGTTATTTGTACAGGAAAACATGATTGCGAATCATATACAGTAGTCCCATAATTTTATCATCATAATATTTTAAATCCTCTCAAAGTTCTCCTCATTTCCCAATTCCCTTCATCTTCTATAGTAATACGGTGTTATTAACTGAAGAAAAACTATATTTAAGTGCCGAGACAGTTTGCAATCAATAGATACAACAGAGTATATAATACACTATAACACTAACTTGGGTGAAACTTTGCTTACGTCACTTCTCTTCATAGTCGACATTACGTACTATCGCTATTTTCACAGAACATTTTCTCCTCGTTGAATTGCAATATTTTTCCTTCCCATCTTTGTAAACTAAAATTATGCGAAATTGATTTCTTTCAAAAATTGTTAAGATATCTATCTGTCTCTTTTTATTATTGCTGCTTTTTAAAAAATGCGCTTGCTTTTCTGCTTTTTGTTTTGGTGTTTTTATGTAACGTTGTCGCAAAATTTAAATATACATTTTAATTATTTATAGTATATTATAATAGTAGCAGAATTTTTTGTCTAATCAATAGCCTCAACAGCCTCCCTTGAAGTAGTATTATGTATTATTTTCAATTAATTATATATGTGTTTTATAGTATGCTTTTTAATAAATTAAGGTAAGTTTTGTGTTGGTCGTTGTTAATTCTTGATAACATATTTAGATGTGATTGAGATAAATTAAAAATCTATAATTACATATTTAAAATAGGAAAAAAGACTTTAAATGAGATCTTATGGTGGTTACTTAGAGTTACAAGTATTATTTTAAATGAAATTATAAATTATTAGTAGCATTAATGCTATAGGAGTAATATGCCTTGTCTTTTATAATATTATTGCGGGCTTTCAACCTCCTTTTATTCAATATATGATTTTAACCAATTTTAAATTAAATACGTTTTCTAAAAGAAATTTGACCGATAAATATAATTTTATACATTTAGTATTATGAGTACTGTTTTTTTTGTTTTTCTATGTTGTATCCGTGTACTCAAATTAAGGAAAACATTGAAAAAGTATGGATAAACTTAGTACTTTTTATTTGAATAATATTTATAATTAATACATAACATTAATATTTAACATATCTGTTTTTGTTACGAAGTGACACATTTTAAAGTCAGTCGATTTAATACCCGATATATAGTCCGAATACGCTCCTAATCTTGAACCTGCGTTTGTGTCCCTCCAGCGCCTGATCGGCAACAATGACCAACACCAACTGCCCGGGCATCGACGTGCCGCATCACGCAGCACCTATCAGAGCGTGGACAGCCGTGGTGAACCACCGCTGCAGGCCGGGGAGGATGGCACCGCCACGGTGATTGGCCCGATCTTGGAGGCGACTCAGACGGTCGCTGAAAGACCACTGGTCTTGAGCCTTATCAACACCGCTATCAGGAACAGTTACATCCTCTCCTTCATTGTGATGATGGTGAGTGAGACTGCTTTGTGAACTCGTTGAGCTGAGTATCATGTTCTTGTAAAATTAAATAACCCGTTTTCTATAATTTTTACAGATTTACAGCACTAAACAACACATACAAAATGAACCTGTTACAAAATTTACTTTATATTTTTATTAACCTTTGGGAGAAAATGGTATGTTTCACTTGTAAATTTTAAAATCTGTCTTAGCAATGTTTGTATCTATAGGTACGAATCAGAACCTTCTTTTTTCAACACTTTTTGTAGTATCAATGTTCACAGAATAAATTATTAGTGTTTCAAAGAAATTACTTACTGTTTAAAGTAAAATACATAAATTTATTTAAGAGCAAAAAACTAATATACTAGTTTATTAAACCGTTTTGTAATGAAATGTATGTCATGTATCTATACATTGTAATGTATAATATTGTAGTGTATAGTATTAGGTTGTACTACATAACATTATAATATATGTACGCGTTTTACTAAGGTTCGTGTCTTACTTCCTGTGCTATGATTTATGACCATGTTGTACTATAAAGTTAACCCAAATATTATAACCCCGTTATAATAGCTGCTGTTGACTCTTCCATAGGATGCTTTTTAAATAGGATAAATGCGTACTATTAAGACTTTCGCACGCAATTTAAAACATTAAATTCAATTTATTTTGTTGTCAATATGCTTGTTTAAAATTAATGGTAATCTATTTTATTTGCAAGATTATCCTAAGTAGACCATTATACGCTGTTATATTTGGTTAATGTGAACATATTTGTTCAGGCATATTATTTTAAGTCTTCAGAACTCTGAAATTGAGCTAATTTCGTATTAAAAAGAGAACATATTGCATAATTGTTTTCAAATTTGCGATAATTAAATATAATATAGCATAAGATGTTCATTGTATGTTTTCTTTTTGTACCTATTTTTCTAACATTTATACATTGTGTACCTACGTTCTTCTATAACTTTGGAATATTGTATTATAATTACGTATACAACTAATAGGCTACATCTGAAGCTGTATTAGGGGTATGTATACTCATTCAAGATCATTTCTGAATTACTTTCTGATTAAAAAATTATATATAACTATGTAGTGGACCTAGTTATCTTGATAATATTATAAAAATGTTGTCGCTGTTTTGTAGATAGATCTTAAGATAGTTTTTTGTAGATAGATCTTTTTTTTAGATCTGTTTTGTAGATAGATCTTAAGATAGATCTTTGTGGATATAGATCTTAAAGTTGGAGGAAAATATATATAAAAAAACAAGAGGAAAATCCGTAGGAAATTAATATACATACATTAATTATAATATACAGTACTTATATAATCTTATGACATCAAAAACATCTATGTTATTATAATTTATATAAAATCTTCAATACATTCATTTAATCTATTATAACTATTTTATATACATACCAGGGTTCCTACGCTCCTGGAAAGTCATGGAATTTTGAAAAGGATTTTCCAGGCCTGGAAAGTCATGGAAAAATTAGATACTTTAAGAAAGTCATGGAAAATTGGGAAAGTGTCACTCAATATTTTTTAGTAAATAACATTGTTTTTTGACATAGTATAGGTTACATAAATTTCAACAAAAATTGCGCACTCTTGTGCACTCTTGCCATACATCAATTGAAACTATAAATTGACTAATTTATGGGTAGGTATATAATTGCATTTTATTATAGTATATAATATATACAAGTACTATACAATTTTTAAAACCTAAAGTGGTATATGATGGAAAAGTCATGGAAGTTTTTCCAGTGAAAAGCGTAGGAACCCTGACATACATATAACGGACATTTATACCAACTTAAAAAATTCGATTATTTTGTTTATCCTAGATATATTTTATCATTTATCGTCTTTTAATTGTCTGTTGTTTGTTTTTTAAATTCTTTTTAAACCCTACATATTTTAGTTCTATCCTTTTTTAGTAGAGCGATTTAAAGTTTTTTTTATGACAATAATGTATCCAAAAATATATGTATTGAAATATTCAGTATTTGCTACACATTTCGACATACCTTTGATGTCATAAATTTCTACCAATTTGATTTAAAATATTGCTACTTGGAAGCCATACGTTTTACTGTTATCATTGTTTAAATCAAGAAAATGTCTATAAAAAGTATGCCTAGCCGCGGCCTATTTTTACGGTAACTAGTGCGGACAATCGATCCGTGATTACAAAGTGCCGCTGTACAGGGTCTAACAGTAGAAACCCCGATATGTTTTGTACAGGCGTGGAGTGTGACCTACCGGAGCTGGCTCTCCTTCATCCTTTTACTCTCGGCCTGCCTTCTCTGGATTGTGCCCAACTCACGCGCCGCCTGTCTCTACTTCTCACCACTCATTGTCGCCTACGCCATGTGCCTGCTGGTACTCCAGTTTGTCTACGGCCTTAATCTCGACGACAGCATCCTCCCGCTGGAGAGCAACGGGATCAACCTGACCGAGCTCGGGCTGCAGAAGTGGTCCGTGCCGACAGGACCTCTGCTTGTACAGGTGGCTATAACTGCACTCCTCCTCTTTACTTCTGTCTGTTTCATGTTTAGTCTATAGACACACGTTGTTTACCAACTATTCAAATCCAGAAAATTCTTTTTCAATTTGATTTGTCTTCTGAAAATTTGGGATCAATCCTGGAATTTCATAGACTTTAAAAGTTTTTTAAGTAAATATCCTCAAATTTGAATATAATTTATTTGATATCTTACGTATTGTATTCTGTGCACTGTGAATTTTGGTGCTATTTTTGAAATCTTGAAATTATCATGGAATATAAATAGACATCCTAAGGTAGAATGGCGAATTATTAAAGACATCAACTTAGGAGTAATAAATGAAGATACAATAAAATATATAAAGACACTTTATGGGGAACAAATTAGTCGTTGAATGTTTTTGTAAATTCTTCATGTTTTATCTTCAATATTCATTCTTCATGCTATATTTTACAAATTGTAGCATATTTTATACCTTCTCTCTACTCCAGACATCAAGTATATTTATAGATTTTGCTTGTCTTCTCTATCTCTCCCTCCTCCCCCCACAGATTGGCTTCATGGTAGTATTCTGGCTGACACTGCGTCTCTTCCGTCAAGAACGCATGAAAGGTAACGGTCAACCGCCACAGGCCGGAGTTGAGTTGGCCTCGCTCACATATACGGCAGAATACTTCGCCACTCTGGCCGCGCATGCCGAGGAGTTGGGATCCGTGGACCACTGGCTCTATCGAAACCTGAGTGAGCCTCCCCCCAGTCGCTTTAGGGGGATAAATTAACGATCAATCAGTGAATTGAGCTATGTGTAGACAAGGCATACAAGATATACGAGATATACAAGACATAATGCTCACCCACTCATACAATCAATATTTTTTAACATGAAATATTTTCTCTAAAAAACAATGATAATTTCTGATCTTTTAATTTACTCATTAATTAGTTGCTGTCTTATGAATGTAAATAAACTATATAATAACTATACATAATGTAAACGCAATGTCACCCCCTCTCTCCCTCTCTTTTTCACAGCGGTATGGGTCCGCATTCAGTGCGAGAAGTATTGGATCCTCTTTTGCTGCCTGAGTATGCTGCTAGTCAGTATTCAACAGCCCGTCGTCATCTTCAGGGTCGTCTACATGGTCATGCTTCTTTACTTTCTTATCATATTCCAGGTGACACTTTGCTTCTAAATGATTTGCTCGATTTAAAAAAATATTGTATGGGCTCTAAAAAATAATTCGTAGGAGATTAAAATTATAAAATTAATTAAAAAGTTTTGTCCTGATTTGAAATATTAGGCTATACACATGTTTTATTACGACATAAATGAATCAATAAGACGTGGAAGTATCTGATCATATTATTCTTAATCTGTGAATATTTACGGAGCTTTTACAGGCCCGTAGCAATACCTTTTTCATTAGGGGGGGACACGTTTTATAAAAGACACTATTACCAAAATTATAAATATTAAATATCGCTATGCTCCCAAAAAGTTAATTTAGTCTAGGTAGTTTACACATTTATTTTGACTAAAATATATTTTGCAAAAGTAGATACATTTTAGAAAGTTAGACAAGGAAATAGTAAAAATATGTTATTTGTAATAATATTTGGGGGGGGGGGGGAGGGGGGAGGGGCCACGGCCCCCCTGCCCCCTCTGTTGCTACGGGCCTGCCAAAACTATGTTTATAAATTTTACGTAACGATTCCCCTTAAAACTTTCTGGCTAATATTCTACTTCTTCCTTTGTTAATCTGAGAAAGAAAATATTAGTTGAATACGGGTTCACAAAAAGAATATTCTTTTACCATTAATCATAGGATAATCACACTAGACTTAAAAGTAGTATATTAGAAAGGCGCAGAAATTACCATTTATTAAAAATATTATTAAAACAAGATTTGTAAGTTAGGTATTTAAATGCTTGTATTGTTAGAATATAGGGTTTCAATATTTAATATCTATGGTTTCAATAATTAAATTTTACTATTTTGAAATATTTGTCACATCTATTTAAATTAGATATCTATCTTAGGATGGTTTGAATTTACGGTAATGCTAATAATAATTTTTTTATCATTAATTTTGAAGTGTAACTGGAATATTTTGTGATTTTAATTGTTTGCTAAGGAAGAATTTCAGGTCTAATCAAAAAGTTTGATGAAAAAACGCTGTTCTTTTTTTTGTCGCTTCCATAATTTTTCTCAGGAGGGGCAGAATTCGTTAGTGGCCTTTGAGCTAAATAATTGTGTTTGTGGCCTCTTTAAATGATGTAAATTGAAAACACCTAAAAGTTATCCTGATTTGACAAACTCAGCTATGTGACATTCAAGCAAAAATTAATATGTAATAATTTTATTGATTCTATATTTCAATAACATTTTATAGCCATCAATAATATTCATGCGAATTATGAAAATTGCATTGTTTCACTTGTTAGTGAAATTTGAGCAAATTCGAGTGAATTTATTATTCTAAAATCAATTCCGTTTTTTTAGATTCGTAAGACTTATTGAAACAATAAAGTTTTCTTTAACGTTGTTTCTAAATTTTATATAACTTTATTACCTGAGGCATCACAAAAATATAAATTCCTCGAATTGATCGTAAGGCATGAATTTAAATTATTTTTATACACAACATTTATCTTCATTTAAATATGAAAAAGTGCGTAGAAATCATTTAGAAAAAGTTACCAATATTATTAAAATTTCTGTTACTAATAAATCATTAATTTCAATTGTTTAAAAGGTATTTAAATATTAAACATGTATTTTCAATTTAAGGTAATAGCGAAACCACTGAAAAGTGTAACCTTTAAATGGTGAACATGATATTAAGATATTTGATAAAAAAGTTATTTAATAAATATAATAATTTTCACAAATTTATATTTATTTAAAAGTTTTTTAATTGTAACATACGATTATATAATATTATTTTTTAATAAATGAATTTTTAAAGCATGATTAAAAGAAGCTATCCCATATATATTAATGAATAAGGAGCATTTTTTTCAAACGTAGTTTTTAATATTATGATTTACTGATTCATTGAAATGAATAAATATTTGTGGTTAAGTAGTCTAAATGAAGATCAGAAATCGTCGCTATTCTCCATAACTAACGTCATAATTTCAACTGTATCACAGTAGTATAGGAAGGGTCGATTCTGCCGCAGTTATAAATAGATTTATGAGTCATGGGGGGGGGGGGGGGGGGGGGGG
>JAUZND010091773.1:0-15056 GCA_034780555.1 Coelogynopora nodosa
ATTCATTTATAAAGTAATCCTGTAAATATATTATCTCAGTGTTCTAGCGGCAAGGACTTTTGGATCACCCTGTATATTAAAAATTACATTTCCCTTTCGCCGGGAGATTCAATTACATTCCTCATTATATCAATCAAATCTGATGTATACGTTATACCTCTTGCTGAAAATTAAACTAATTTATAATAGACAAATCATAACTTAACATTTATATTTCGCCACAGTGATGAAATCCTAATTTATACAGGGTCTTAATCGATGTGATGTATTCAAAATAGCTCGATGAAAACAGATATTTGGCACTGCCAATAATATATTTTTTCCTTTCAAAAATTTAGCCCTCACATTTTATCAGGTTATGTTTTATACTATCTATTATTTGTTTAATTAACAAAAGTATCGCGCTTGTTATAAAAAATATTTTGTGGATAATGATTACTGATTATATATATATATATATATAGCGTAGATTTCTAAATAATGATCTAATAACTAATACCACGATTGGAAAAAAAATCCTCAAGGGGAACTATTAAATTTGAATTCCTAGGGCAATAATTTGTGAGCACCAATTCGTCCCAACCATTGTAACCTTGTAAACATTGTAAACATTGTAACCATCCCAACCCAATCCAATCAATAGTAATTATTTATTAATTGAGTAAGTAAAACAAATCCGATGTCTAAGGTCAAGAAATATAAAGTAAGTATTTAAATAAATGTATTCTATACCATAAAAATCTATTGCGCATTTATCATTTTAATTAATTTCTTTTCTATTTAGTCGAGAAGGATATGGTTTTTTGAACGTAAACGAAGCTTATGTGAATCAGACCAATATTACAAATACGGAGAGCCGTTGGGTGGAGCGGCCGTCTCTGGTCCTTCAAAGCGATTTCCTACTCCAAGTTGGTGGCCCTACGAACTGGTCCAGGCAGCAAGCACACCTGACAGATGCCGTTATGTACACCGGCTGCGTGTTTGGAGTTAAATTTCAGGACAGGTTCCTTGGCCTTACTGATTTTGTCAATGAAACGGGTAACTGTACGCCTAATCTAAAGGATGAACACAATTGTAACATGTAAGAATGATTTTAGATAATAAAATGTAGGCCTACATATATAATGTCTTTTACAGCTAAATATCAAAATCATATACCTGATCATGTTGGCGATATTGATCAAATTCGTCGTATTTACTTTGCTGGAATATCCGGTTAAAGGGTCAAAATAGTTAATTATGTAGTAACAAGATGCGTTAACTATTGACAGGATCTATTTAGAAAGACTTTTAGGAGGACATTTTGATCCCAACCTTTATCCAAAATAAAAGATCTTCAAAGTGCCCTTTTTATTTATATATAAGTTCAATTTTAAATTTTAATCAACATCTATTTTAATGTGGATCCGCCCCTGAATATCTATATATATACCTATGTACCAGTAAAAACTGTTTTATTAGCATGTTTAGAATATATACGTCATTAATTTATCTGAAAAATAGTGCAGAACATTACAGAACATTACAGAACATTACAGAACATTACAGAACATTACAGAACATTTACATACAGTATACACAATATACAATGTTGAACTTATTATTTAAATGGATTCCTTCTATGTTTCAGGGTAAACACTTTTCGTATTGAAAGTTTGCCAGAGAAATATACACAAGATGGTCAACTGAGCCCTAACTACCAATTCCACGGTCCTGGCTATCAACGAATGTCTGGATTTACAGATGAAAACGAAAGCAATAATCACTGCAATATAAAAAACCAGGGATACGAGCATAACTTCTGGTTTGTACCGAAGGCAGAACTCAATCCACGGAATCCTCAGCTACTTATGGTGCTCTACAACTCCGCAGAGGTGGGCTGGAATATATGATCGTGATACTTAAGTAATTGTGGTCAACATGGTTGTAGTATATGCATGCTAACGTCGTCTAGAAATCAGTTAAAATACAGGACCAACTTCAAAACTCGCCGGTGTCCATTTTGGTGGTTCGGTTTTGACGCCAGTTTACCCGCACCTTATTCCTGGAACAGAGATTTGTTCTCACAATTTCTAGTAACGTATTATTGCAAATGATTATATAAACTTATCGTCAATATCATAGAGTAGGGGTATATAGAGTATTGACTTACATAAATATATATGAAAGTACTATGTTTTTTTTATACTAATATACGTTTAAAAATTAGTAGAATTTAAATAAATTAAAATTAAGATGATAACTATTAAAATAAAATAAAGTTTTGTATTATACTTATATCACCAGATCTATTGTTACAGTTGATTGCGGAGCATAATTGCCCTTTACCAGGCATATTTTGGTGTAATAAATTAAGATGTCGATGTGCAAGACATGTCTTAAACAAACAGACGTTATTTATGTATAAACGTATCGTTTTTAAATCGATAACGTCTTACTAATAGGCGTACTAATCAATGTAATAATCAATGTAATAATCAATGTTGACAGTTATAGTTAGAAACATGTGTTTTTCTTTAACCAATAAAAAATTATGGGGAAAAAACATTTCGGCGGACATATGAGACCTTATTAATAAATTGAGTCAGTTTAAGCTTAAGTTTAATCACGAAATGACGAGCTTGACTTTAAGCAGAGTGGTGTCGTAACAATAAAAGCAAGTTTAAGCGCTGGAATTGTAAGCACTAAAAGTACAATCTCAACAACTTATTTAAACAAAAATTTAAAGAATCAATAATTATTCAACAATTTATGTTAACGTTTTTGTAAATGATAACATAAATTGTTATATTAGCTTTTATTTCATTAACAAAATTTACGTGCATATGACATTTGTAATTAACTTTTTTATTATTTTTGAAAACGGTACAAAACATATAATTTTACGAAAATATATATTTACTGATTTTATATTTGTATCAAATATAATTATTAATTAAACTCGATTATGTAATTTGTTTAGAACATAATATAATTCAAATTGAATTACAAAAAGTATTATTGATTATTAGATTATTGTAATATTAGTAAATGAGCAATACAAATTAAATACGCGTATTTATATTATTTAAAACATAAATATGTTATCCATTGTTTTTCACTCAATACAATTAATAAAAAAATTCTTATCTGATATTTTTAATATACAATAGAATTACAGTTATTGTCATTGCTTAGTTGCTTTGTAATAAAATATAAGAGACATAAGATGAGAAAAGTTTTAGGTTATTTGTGTAATTGATCATTTTACTTCCGTACGCTTACGATATTTTTCAGAATTATATATTTGGTACAATTATATTAAACGCTTTGTTTTGTAATAATATTTTTTGGAAATATCTAAAATATCATAAGAATAATTGTTTTACAAGATTTTTCAAATTATTATTATATTGAAACATTCAGTTTGACTATATTTAATTAAATTTAAGGAAGACAATTATTTGGTATAAACATTGTATATTAACACTCGCATTTATATATTTATACACACATATATATATATACTCTAAAAGTCGTATTAAATACAAAATGATATTCAAAACAGTGAGATGAAAGTTATCATGAAGAACTATGTCAATATGTCAATATGTCAATATGTCAATATGTCAACTTTGTCAATATGCATTTCATTTTTTCAATAACCTATAATTCTACAGGAATCTAATTATTTAAACTATTGAGGACGTATGTAATATACGTTATTATAGCAATTCAATACTACTAATATAATAAATATATCATAGTTATTACATTAGTTTTAATACATAAATTAGTAAATCCTTTAATATTTAATTATACAATTAAATAATTGTCTGAATATATAACTTCATTAATTTTAAATGAAATGATTAAACATTCTGTATTGTTCTAATATATATTTATAACTTATTTTGTTTTTGACAAAACATTCAATTGAATACGTTGCTGATGCATTCTTTTTTCAGGAGGTGGTAGTGGCTATTGAACTAAAAGAAAAAAGAATATATTTTGCAATTAGTAACAAAAAAAAAATGGAAAATTCCACTAAAATTAACTGCGAATTTTCCAATTTTATTAGATTTCCTCCAATAAAATCTTACCCAATGATACAATTACCGTTAGATGAAACCAGTGATAATCCATGTGCACACAATATCAGTGTGAATTTTATTGATCTTTTCTGCAAAAATACTACTGCTATTTATACTGGAGGCATTCCGAAAAGTTTTCACAGTCTTAGAACGAAGTTGAAAATGTAAGTACAGTTTTAGTTTTGAGGTATTGATTTTTTGTTTTTTACGTAAATATAGTTTATAAGGATGCGTAGTCTATTCTAATAAAAGAGGTTTAAAACATGTAATTAAACTCAATTAATGAATTAATATTTAGTTTAATTAATCATATGGTAATATCCAAATAATGTATAATTATGGACTAATAAGAGAACCAGCAAACCATAAACATTTATTAAACTCAGGATTGAAGTAATTAAAAGATTAAGAACATAGTTGAGTTCAGAATTGAACACATAGTTGAACTTTGGATTTTAGATTAGAATTGAGTAGTATAGGAAGGGTCGGTTTGGAAGCACTTTGACCTTTTGACCTTTGACTATTATTGACACTAATACCCACCTCCCTCAATACCCCTAATACAACCCATTCCCCCCTTACCCCCACCCCCCCCTGAGCGTGCCTTTAAAAATTTATCAAATACGATACAAGGAGTCAAAGTCTTTATTTGAAATCGAGTCTGATATGGACCAGCCAACAGAAGAAGAGGAGGAAAATAGGAAAAAGAAAATGATGATTATTATGATCAGTGTGCAACACATTTTCCTTCACATGATAGCACAATACAGGTTGGTCGAGTGGTTAAGGCGGTGTACTTAAAATCCAATGGATGATAATATCCGCGTGGCTTCAAATCCTACATCTGACAAAATATTCAATTAAAAAAAATACAACATTACGGCGTTTCAAATCTATATAGAATAAAATTGGCTAGATCATTATATAAAAGATAGCAGTAAAGCAACTTGAATTTTCTAAAATTTCCTGAAACGACATATGTTATATAGAGACTTCTTATTTCAACTAAATTAAAAATATATATTATTTCGTAAAACTTTTGTTTCAGTGAGAAAATATAGCTATGAGGGTGGATAACAAGAACATTGCAACAACATTGCATTACACCTCACTACTACAATTGTGTCTTTTGAGGAGCAGTAGCACATGAACTATCCAACATGGTTGATTCGGATAACTTGATAATAAAATGTTTTGCAATGAGATTACAATATTACTGTTATGAAATACATTACAAAAATCGGACAATGTGTCAGAGAGAGATTTACCTCTCACTTTATAATATAGATAATAGAGACAAAATGCACCACATTGTATGCAATCGTTTGAATAATTCCAAAAGCGCGTTTTTAATGTTAACTATCGCTGCATGAATGTGTGTAGGAGGTATGAATATATAACTATCAAACAATTGACCAATGTTCAACATAAATGACTGACAACTTGTTTGTATCAGTGTTCACAATAAAACAAAGCGGTTTACAATACTATATAGTGTGATGCAGATAACGTCTAATATAGGGAAGTTTGTTCACATATTAGACACCATTAGATAAGGATTGGAGTAGACAGTGACGCGACACAAGTTGCGTCAATTCATCGCCCATAATCATCTAAAGTCTTGAAGTCTGTAATGAGGTTTCAGTTGTGAGTCACTTCTACCTTTCCATCAAAAGCAGCTATTACGATTACATTCATATTGCGTTTGCAAAATCCTTTTGAAAATTTGAAAATTTCAGTTCTAGCCGAAGATTTCCTTCACGGTAGTGTGCGTGTAGGTGCAGGTCATGTGTAGGTCCGGTGTTAAATTGAATCCGACAAGTGCATATCCGGCACCAAAATCTGCCAGTTCGATGCCAATATCGTCGTTCACATTGAATTGCTTTCAGATTTTTAATAGCTGCAGGCAGCGTTTGCAAAATGTGTATGCATGAGCCCGGTCGGAATTGGACTTTCTTTTGCGGCTTCTAAATAATCGATTTAGATTTACTGTAGGTAGATAATGAGCTAAATCCTTAAGCGCCAGAATATTTATCACCTTGCCTTATGTTTCAGATGACGATTTGCTTGCAGCTCTGAGCACTCTTACAGGATGGCTTTCGTTTTCCTAATCCTACTCAATCTAATTTAGATAAACAACGGGATTAAAGCGTTCAAAAGTGCTAAATTCACGAGAATAACATGAGACACAATCCCTGTCCAGTTGTATTTGTCTTCATGAATATTATACCTTTGATGTCTATATCGCTCACCTGTGTTAAATTCCAAAGAATGTAGACATGCAAGCATAGAATACTTGAAGCATGGATCTCCTGTCTGTATAAACTTTAGCACAGCCTGTTTGCTATCTAGTCGACTCGGAAGAACACTGTCGTCTGCAATACCGTGATAATCAGGTGCTGAAAAGTACTTCGTCACACGTATATCAAAATAGTTAACTCCCGTGGGTGACCCCAAATCTTTCATTGACTATAACTTATCAGGGTAGTAACCTATGACAAACGAAGTCGGTATTATGACTCAAAACTATTAGATAAATATTTGTATAATACTTACAAATATTTGTAAGTAGTATATAACCATTTCATTTTAATTAGTGTACGATTACATTATAGTCTTATTATTAAATAATAAATATTAGTTTTAGAATTATTTTTTTTGCGAAAAATTACGTCATTCGTGACGTCTTTTTTGTTTTTAGCCTATAACTTTTAATGTTTACAACTTATGACAACCAAACTTAATATGATCACTCACCAACATGAAACAAATCGTTTATACTACTTTATTTTATTTTGTAATAAGTGTAAATTTGTTTGTTAAATGTGAATTTTTTTTATATATAATAAAATTAAATTAAATAGATAAACCTTTAGAATAGCCATGAATCTTTGCCAATTTTTGGAAAACCGGTTGAAATTTGAAAGCGACAAAAATTTTATATTTATTTTATAATTAAATGATATTGTCACTTTTATTTTTAGCCTATAACTTTCGATGTTTTCAACTTATGACAACCAAACTTGATATGATGACTCACCAACATAATTAAAATAGTATATACTACTTAAAAATAATAGTTTGTAAGTAGTATAACATTTTCAAATTTTCATATTGATCTTTACCATTGCGATGTATTATGGTAATATTGCACGGTGATTCAAATTAGGATTAGGACTAAGTCTAGTTCACTCAACTTGATTTAGCTACTTACAGATTTATTTAGATGAGAATTCCGACTAAATGGATCCAAATATTTTTGTTTCAAGTCAATAAAGAACAATTTTTTATTAAAGTGAAACATATCAGTAAGATGTAGAAAATGGTAATATAAGAAAGTTACACAGTAGTACTTCATTATATATAGTTTGTGATGAAAATATACTTTTATTAATATAATGGATGCATTTTATTTTTAGATGTGTCAATATCTTCATCATCGTCATTAGCATCACTAAGTGAGATATTAATTGAGTCCAATGTGACAAAAACAGTATCTTCTTAAATTTGTTATACCTCTTCTTTGATTCGTTCCATTGCCTCGTTATTTTTCATATAATTGAATAGTTAAATATAATTAATCATATTGTCTTGTACTCTGGGTTTCAACTCTTTCAAGGTACATTTATTCAGTGTATTTTTCTGAATGCCCTCCAGAATTGTAGTCATTGCGTCTACACTTTCTCTTCCTCCTCGTCCTCCATCATATCCTCTTTCCATTAAATGGATATTTTTTCTCGTCGGACCGTACTGATTGCTCGTCTGTCACTGATTGATTTAAGTTTAATTTTGTGTTCAACATCTTGTGTTGATTGATATCCGTGCAGTAAGGCAACTTTGGGAATTTCGTGGCGTCAGTATCTGCGCAGAATTAATTTAAATTGTCTTTTCAGTTTTGTAGGTCATCGATTTCTTGAAGAATATTTCCGTAGGAGTAAAAACTCTTTTGTGTTAAATGGTAGACGAGTCGACAGTAATAATCAATCCTTGATAGAAATAAGCTCTCGTGCGTTAAACAGTACCTTGTGTACACGCAGTAAGTGTGCAGGAATTCAAACAATAGCCTTTTTCCATATAGGATAATTATTCTTCATGATTGAAACTTTAACTGAAATACGTTATGTTTATAAACTATCTAGTTGGTTTTATTTAGTGAAAATTGTTTAATCATATTATCTGTTTATGAGTTATCTATTCTAGGTGGTATCATACAGTGCCTGTTTCGTTCTATATTGTCTTAATTCATTATGATTGGTTACATAAGTGAATTTTCTCCAAATTATCATGAAATGTAATCTTTGTGTGTTTTGTAATGATTTTGATAGTCTACCACATGGTTTATTTACAATATATATTATGTTTTCTTACATGTTAGGTATTTTTTATCTTATTTGTTTATGTTTAGTGTAATACTATTTGGTTATACAAAACGTACCATTTGAATAATATTTTAAATTTAATATTTTAATATGTCTTTTTGCACAATTAATTTAATATTTTCATTAATAAAATAATTTTTTAAATTTTAGATAGTCTCTTACACTGTCTGTTTCGTTCTATATTGTCTTAATTAATTCCATTTGGTCATATAAGTGAATTTTCACCAAATTATAAAATCACAAAAAATTATTTAAATTTGAATAATTGTGCATTATTAATGAGATAGAATACCATTTATTATTACAATTATTTCAAAATTATGCAGCAGTAGACAGAGTAGGAAAGTAAGAATAAAAATTTCAGTGTCACAGCTCATCAACGTCATAGATCCATTCACTTTCTGACATAATAGAATACAGCATCAAGTAGATACATGGTAGTTAGATATTAGCTTTCTCTCACGAGCCTATACTGGTATTGTTTGTCAACCATCATATTGTATAATTGAAACTGTATAACAATTACACACACATATGCACATTCACGCATACTTGTTGTATTCTGAAATTAACAAAATATTCAATTATTTTAGAATTTCGCCCCTCAGGCACTCCGAGGAGGTGTGATAATGCTTTGTCGGAATGCAATTATTGTACTGCATGTTTGAAGTACGTATGAAGATTCGACAGTACACTACTACTGTTATGCCACTCATTGTTGGAAAAGTAAATATTGTCAAGTCCTTTGAATATTGTATTAATGAATTACAATTTTCTCCTTCTATCCGTTGCCTTTGTGAAAAAAATATATTAGTCTAAGTAGGGAATTCATTTCATCCCCATTAAAACACAACTCTTGCTTCAAAGCATAGCCCTACTCATTGCTGTCCATATTTGCTTGTGTGTCATGTTTCAAACTGTTTGTCACGTCCGCAGCATCTTTCACAATTTTATACATCTCGAGAGCAAAGTTATAAAATAAAAGGCAAAGTCTGGAGGGAGAGGGGGATTGCAAATACGACCGTTCGTGTCGATAGGTGGAAGCAGAATAAGATTTAGTTGTAAAATCTTATCTATTTATACTTAAGATTGGGGAGAATTCAATCTGTAAGTAGCAAAATTAAACTTAGTGAACTAGACTTAGTCAGAATCCTCATTAAAATCACCGTGCAATATATGGCCACAATACATCGCAATTGTAAAAATCAAAGAAAAATATAAAAAATGTTATACTTACAAAAAACAAATTTAAGTAGTATAAATCATTTTACTTATGTTGGTGAGTCATCATATCAAGTTTAGTTGTCATAAGTTATAAACATCAAAAGTTATAGGCTAAATACAAAAATATTATAATTTTTCATCAAACGTTTAAAAATGGTCTGAAACTAGTTTTATGATTAAATAATAAAATTATAATGTAATCAAACACTAATTCTTTTTAAGGATTAAATACTACTTACAAATATTTGTAAGTAGTATAAAACGAATTATCTTATATTTTTAGTCATAATACCAACTGTGGTTGTCATAGGTTACTACCCTAAAAAGTTACAGTAAATGAAAGAGTTGGGGTCACTTATGATCCATAATGATCCTGATCGTAAAAAATAATAATGGGGGTGGTATGGCCAAAGGTCAGAGGTCATGGTCAAATGTCAACAACACAGGATCCACAATCCACCCTTCCAATACTACTTGTAATCAATAGTAGTGTATATGATGCAGAATCATGAATAAAAATATAGTAGCAGCAATATCCTGAGAGCACGCCAAGTAATTGCAGATACGATCGTTTTTGTCAAGACATTGAAACAGGTTGAATCTGAGCTGCGGAAGCTTATCTTTTTATGCTTTTTCAGATAATATTATTTGGGGAGGAATGTACATCCCTCTTAGGTTGTACTAAATTTGTATTATAAACATGTTATTTCTTCAAAATATACTAAAATATGTATGCAACTATACAAATATTCATGATATTTATTTAATACATGTGTATTCAATGTGCTAAGGTTGGGTATAACTGGCACCAATTACGTTGGCCTTACTGGATTAAAAACGGAGTCAAGTAAAAATAGCACCATAAACGAATTTGGATCAACACGTTATGTAGTGAAGTCAACTAAAAGTGTAAGTTGTTGCTTTACTTCGTTTATATATAGTATATTCTTAGATCCTGCGAGTGAGCCTGCGAAGCTAAAGTTATGTCCCATCTCCGTCGATTTTTCATATTATACCCATAAAAAAGTTTTAAATGGTTAAATCGAAACTAACAAATGCTATTAATTTAAGGGATGGTTTTACTAATTTGACCTTGCGTTTGACCTTATGGTATTATTTAATTAATTTATATAAACAAACAATATCTGCTGTATCAATGTAAAATATATTTCATTAATGTAGTGTTCATTCATAAATCTAAACTTATCAAATAATAATGCAAGGTGAAATGCAATGTCAATTTAGATAAAAATGCATCCCTTATATTACCTGCATTTATAAGATTAAATTTCATGTACGCCTACGTTTAAAATATTATTTGGGAGTATAATACGAAAAATCGTTCCATGTCCTATACAATGCAAAATATAGTTAATTTTAGAGACATGATAAGAAACGAGGTGGTAGTTAATTTTTTGATGATAATGATTATTTTAAATACCATCTACCATGATACAGGTTATCAGTATATACATAAACGCCAAACACATTGTTTATCAGAATGTTTATAAGGGTGAAACTGATCGACGAGGGTTTCAATCTAAAAAGTTTTAATACTTTTTTAAATATAACTTTTTTTGAAAATGTCGTAAAAAAGCTATTTTTAGCTTATTTTGAATCCTCTGTTGAGTCGTCATGCATAATACTTGAATATGTTCTACTAAAATAATCTTTAGTATCGAAGGTATATTCAACAATTAGACAAGTACTGCAAATTTCAGAACGACAGCCTTGTTAGATTTTAAGCTGTAAACAATGAAACCCCCTATCCTCACATATTATTAAATAGAAAAAGATCGAAGTAAATAAAATAGCATGTCAACATTGCCTATTTAACATCAGAATTTCGATATCATGCATTACTTTATTTCCGACAGAGTTTCCCGCAACCCTCGATTGAGTTTACAGAATCCTACTCGGGAAGTAGTTCAAATGTTACCCTGCATCCGGACATACTCAAATTTGATTTCGACAAGGCATCGGAGCGCTGCATCAGTTTTACCTTCACTTATCATGAAGAGCCTCAAGTCGCAAATGACACCAAAGAATTACATCTGTTAACCCTAACTGTAAGTGTTGAATCATCAATCAAAGTTGCTCTCACTTCTATACTAGATAAAGTAAGCCTCTTCTACAATTGTATTGATTAATTCAATTTTGAAATTATTTGAAGCAAAACTTCTTAATTATTTAAGCAATAGTAGTTTGGGATGGACAATCTATCCAATACATATATTGATTAATAATTCTTTTGGCGGATGCAGCACAAGAAGACTTCAATTTTTCGAGTGAATGTCACAGCACGGAACAGCATACATAGGCTACATTCAAGTGGAACATAATTCATGGATGTGCATGCCTCCATAAAATATATCTACTTAACTCAAATTACTCCATAATCCGGTTAACAAAAAAATCATATTTTTGTAAACCTACACAACAATACTCACATTTCGTATAGGAAACGTTTTGTAACTTTGAACGTGCAATTCAAAAATAATTTGTTTCGCACATTAAATGCGCTTTCTAAATAATTTTGTTCAATCAATACAATCAATCGATACAATCAATTTCTTAATCCAAAAAAATCTATCTTCGTTTCGGAAGATAAAGCTCAAACTATGAAATAGAATCTTCTATCTGAAGCGAGTTTCTTCAATGGAAAAGCTCTACCATCCAATATAAGACGCCCACCCACTTGGCGGCTCTCAAATGATTAATTTATGATCATCTCAACCTTAGATATGGATTTCCTTTCTCTGTCTCTGCGCTAAATGAACAATCTAACCTAAACATATTATTATGACGGTTGCGAAAACGATGAGTCATTCATCAGTGGCGCGAGGCAAGCATAGACACAATAAATATTTTAGCAATTGTACTAAATATATTGACACTTTATGTAGTATTTTCTATTAATAAAATAAGTTCTTTAATTAACTATAGTATAAATAAACGTGACATTTTACTACTGTTTCAATGGCGTAAAATAAAGTTTGATTTGACTAACTTTTAATTATTAAAATCAAGTTTCAAGATTGCTAAAGTACTTAGGCTGTACACAACTGCCATGCAATTTATTTTGCGCGCAACTGTATATGACTCAGTGTTTATACAAACAAATGTGAGGCATTGATTGGATATCTAAATAAAAAATATAACAAAAGTCCATTTCTATGATATCAACAGTTAATCTTTTCAAAATGAGTCAATTTGTTGTCCTTTTAATTGTCAGGATAATTTACATCTGCCAAACATCTGAAAATCTGCCAACGCCATATAATACATCAAAACAATATTATGTAGCTAATTAAATAGTTTGAAACAGATACCAATTAAAACACCATATTATTTTATTCCATATTTTTATCAAAATTTATATGCACATGTGAAGTACATCATACTACTTCCTTACACTACTAACAATAAATCCAATTTAACAGAAATTATTTCAAATCGGTGAACTCCTAAATTAATTGTATGTGTTTAAACTATACAGAAGGTCGTCTTGAGTTTTTTATACTATTTATTGTTTTCTTACATCATATTTTATTTTTAATTTGATGTTCATTAAGTCTTTAAGTCAATTAAAAATTAATTTTAAATTTATTATCAGGTCCTGTTTAAAGTTTTCAGTCATAATAATATTATTTAAAGATATAATATTTCAATATACATGTAATATAATCAATTTTGTGCTGCACAGAATTGCTATTCACAGAATGGCCGTCATGCTATTCACAACACTAAAATGTGGACTGAGACAGCTTTTTTCTAATCTACTCAGACACATGGACACATTTTGTTAGAGAACAATTTAGCATAGTGTTATTTAGCAACTATAATATTAAATCAGAACAATTGTTTCATAAATGCTTATGTTCATACTTGTGTGTAAGATCCAAAAATAGATACACAGATATCAACTCCACATATTATTTAAACAAATTTTAAATCAATGCGACAATAAATCGCAAAAAACTGTCTTTATAAAATGCCTTTTTAATTAATATAGATTTTTAAAGCATGTAATTTTCATTTAAATGATTAAATATTGAAAAACCTTATAATTCACAGTAATCTAATATGTTCTTTAAAATATTGTACATCGATCGAAAAATGTACGTTCGTCTAAAAAATACAATTTTCGATAAAAGGCTATTATGCCAGTATGTGGATTATTTTATCAATTTCAGGCGCAAGTTTTGAAATGCAAATCCCCCATTTTTTAATGAAAACGGTTAAATAGACAGTTAAAAGCAGTTCACAATAAATAAATAACTTTTAGTGAAAAGGTTGCAATCTGAAAATCTCAAAAAGAAGAGCTGTCAAGATTTTGAAGTATGGTATGATTGGTAGGGATAATGTGTAACATTATTAAACTTATTTTTAGTCTATATTACGATATTTTATTTTACTGTTTTCATTGAAACAAATGGGAGAGGGGCGCTTCCCATAATAATACTTGACTTTATATGTTTAGAACACATTCAACCAAATCAGATTATTTGTCCACAATGGAGCACTTGTTCTCGAGGTACTGAAGTATAAAACACGAAAAATTCAAACACGAACATTTCCCCTTGACTATTCAATCCTCTCTTTTGCCGTGACTATTAAATTTACGTTCTATGGAGGAGTTACGTAAGCATCACAGACTATCTGTATCGTTTGTTATGTTATTATTATGTAATTGTGAATAAATTATAATGAATACTGCTTTCTCATTTAATAGTTAATGCTAATAATAATAATTTTGTATATATTTTGTTTGATCGGGAATCAGAAACTGCGATGATTAGGTAACAATGAAATAAGTTTTTATTGTAAAAGTTAAGAGTAGTGTATATTGATAAATATATATATCATGTGTGCATTTAGATATGGATAATATAAATATATAAGTTGTTTGTAAAACAAAGCAATATAGTTTTGACGTTTGATATACATTATTTTCTTCAGTATAAGATCGTATTTTAAAATGATACTAATGTAATGATAAAATACATGAGAAGATTATACATCGTGTCTAAATAAGAGTTTCTTTTGTTATATGGTACGTTGTTTGGTTAGTTGGTCAGGCGAGATCCCCGTCAGGGGAGCCGAAGCCCCCTCAGATACGAGGCGACCGCCACGGGGTCTTCCGCCAATACGGCCAAGGGAGGTCTCCCCATCCCGAACACCCGGAGCCGCAGGCCAATGTGCAACGGACACTCTTGGAGCCAATGCTCCAGAGTCTTCTCCTCCTCCTCACAATGAGGACATGTTGGAGGCCATCGGTACGCCGCCAACACACGGCAATGTCGGGCCGATAGCAGCCTCCCGGGCTTCCCTATTCGCTGCGTCATTACCATGAATTCTGCAGTGGCTAGGGATCCAC
>JAUZND010091774.1:0-15056 GCA_034780555.1 Coelogynopora nodosa
TATAACTCATTTTTCTGCATTAAAAATATTCATAGATTAAAGATAAAATATAACGTTTTTTCTGCATCACCCTGTATTTATATAAGAAACCTGTTTTGATTATTATAATATGGAAAACTTCGTAATTTTCTAATATAATTTAAGTTTTTCTGCGATTCCAATAACTCGTAAATACCTTTTCATCATTCCCGCTCCGGCTCAGTCTCATACATTTCAGAAATACACAGACTAGTTCTAATGCTCCAAGACATACAGGATAGGGGGCTGCTTTACCTGAACTACTTACACAAGTCCCACTATAAAAACAACCTTTATTGTGAAACCATTCCCGCCCGTTTTCTGATTCGAAAGGATGTGAATGATGAAGGTATCTTTTTTCTTTTCATTTACAACTGTTTTTACATAGAAGGGGTTCACGCAGGGGGTGTGGGGTAGGGGGTAGGCTAAGATAGCTATCGATAATAATATTTTAATGGTGTGGTGACTCGACTCTTTTTCATTTGAATTCGACATCACATCCGTTCCATATAGCTGTTAAGCTAATCCTTGAGTCGTGCTGTACACTGTCGATATGTCTGATCAACGTGAAGTGATTTCCTCGTTTTGTCTTCCTCGAGTTACAAACATAAAATAAACATTGTTTTCTGAAAGAAATAACTACAGCGCCTCCGCCTTTTCAAACACATTTAATTTCCCCCGCAATTTTAACACATTTTCAATTTCACATATTACGTTTTTAAAAATTACTATTTTTATTTAGGAAAATCTAGTTAGCCTTTAAAATATTTCTTTATAATAAACTCATGTGTTATATCACCCTGATTTATCGTTCACTAAAAAGTGAAAAGATTAGACGAACAATTAACACATTTATGTTTTGCGATTAGGAGGTTGGTTCAGTTTGTTGCGAATGAAAATCGAAATCGAAACCGAAACTGACTCTATCTCTATGACGATCTCACTATGCAACAAAGGATCTTGATTTTTTTGGGTTATAATTGTTATAACTAAATACGAACTTATACTTGATGACAGAATATTGTATAATTTGTTGACAAGAAACACGTTTATTACTAAAATAGTTTGTTCGTAATATCTATTTATCTAACTTTTTCAATTCTTATGTTTGATAAAAACTTTTTATAAAAAAAGGCTTCTAAAGTTAGCCTAAAATTTAACTGTTTAAATATATCCGATTATTCTGAAATATTTATAATGAAATATATTATAATCAATATTTGGCACGTGCACAATAATTGGGTTCGGTCAAATAATACATTTTGCACTGGAACGGATAAAAACCGTCACCTGAGAATCCTTCACCCACTTAATACATTCCCGACCTTTCTACAGTTAATCTGTATCCTACTATCACAAATAGAAATGAGAGTATTTATTGTATATATTAAGAACAGAATAAATAGAATCAACCGTTTTTCATTAAATCTTCCAAAAATAAGAATGTTATAGTGATTTTTTTTCTTCTAAAATTGCTATTTATGAATATACCATGTGTCTTGGAATAATAAACGAATACTTAGCTTGAACACTATATTGAGACATATAAGTATGCAAAACATAATTCTACATTATGAAATATTTATTGTTTTAGTTTAATGCATATTATACGGACAATATATACCTACTGCGTGTATAATTAAAACGTTAATGTGCCTATTATCAAGCGACAGAAGTACTAAAAATTGCACTCTAAAGTTTTCCGGTAATGGACAATACAGCGATAAATGAAAAAGTTGTTTACATTGTAATAAGCGTATATTGAAAGATAGTAAATGATTATGAAATGCTTCCTGTTACTTGTAGTTCTGGAGCCAACATATTAAATAGATTAACATATGACAGTGGTGGATCCAGGGGGGGCGGGCCTAAGGGGGCGATAGCCCCCCGGTAATTCTGGACTTGGCGCCTTTATTTGTTGAACCAGTGCCCTCTTTGTATCATAAATACACATATACCATAATGCATATTCTATAATTTTATGTTGTATTTTTGGCGCCCTTTAGAAATTGAACTCCCCGGTAACATAATCCTGGATCCGCCAGTGATATGTTCACTGCATTCAGTGCATTTGATATACATTATGGAGGTTTTTCAAATGGATACTGTTAGAATTTAATGACATCGAAATATGTACACAATTTTTACATGTGTGACGACTGTATTTGAAAATTGAAACACATACTATAAATATATTTTACAAATATTCGTAGCATTCACTAAGATTAATAGTTACATTATTTACTTTGTCATGGTTGGTATAACGTTAGCAATAATGATATTTTACTATAATTATTTGATTTCAATCTATAATGGCCACAGTATGCATTGTATATTATTTGTATGACTATTTCTTTTATATCTTTTACATATAACAAATATAATTTCGAATATTTTAACATACCAGAGAAAATTTGTGTTTTTATTGAACTATTTTATACCCCTCCTGGATTTTCTTACTTGCCGATGATATTAGGAGTTAAAACTTATTAATAGAAAAAAATAATATATATAGTAAAATATCATTTAACTTGAATAATAAAATTAATTATTAAAATAGTCAGCAATTTAAAATAATTATTCCGTAAATAGCATTTATACTACTTATAACTTATTTATATACTAAGTAGTATAATAATAAAAATCGACCTAAAAGATACTCCCCCTCGAGGGAGCAAACACTGCCTACACAATATGTCTACAGACGAAGGATTAAGGAACATTTAGAAAAGTTTAAGTCAAAAAGTCAAAAGTCTGAAACGAACTAAATGTAAAAGAAAGGTTCCTGCAGTTATTAAATGTTTTAAATATATTACATTAATTTCAAACAGACAAGGTATGTGCAATTATAAGCTCTCTTGTATACTGGTGGTATTGTTTAAAAGATGAATATTAATAGTGTTGAGGTTCTTATGATCTGTTTTAACTTATATTGTTTGGTCTACCAGAAATCAGTAATAATAGTATAATGGACAGGAATAGGAGTATTAGATGTTCAGCTAAAATTTATTAACATTTGCTCATTATGAAACATAGTAATTGTTTCATGTTTTGAAATATTTTTATGACAATTTGCAAATCGACAATGCATATTATTATTATTATTATCATTTGAAAAAAGTATTATTCTATATTATAAACCTTTATTACATACTTAGAAAAAAGTTCATTGCGTTTTTGTTAATTTAAACTTAATATTGTTATGACGTCTTCAATTTGCTAATAAGTGACACTTTAGACTAAATTTTAATATAATCATCTTCCAAATAATTTAAAGTTTTTTTTTAAAGATTTCTTTAAAATTAATGCCATTATTAAATTCATGAATGGAACCTATTTGTAAATCCAAAGTATTGTTTACAGTGGCGGATCCAGGATTTTTCACAGGGCGGTGACTTCTGTCTGAGCAAGGGCCAAAAGTATTTATTGCTTTTGGTTTTATATCACAATTTAACATTGCGAACTGCTAATTACGACTAATAACTTTACTCGCTTAAGACTCAGCTTTCTAGAAAATGTATTTTTATCTATATAGTTTAACTTCATTTGTGAAAGGGGCGCAACTGATTCTGTAGGATGGAGGGGGGTGACTAATCCCCCTAGTCACAATGGATCCGCCCCTGGTTTACGATGTGATAAACATTACTATGTTTGTGAAATGCTTGGTGAGATAATTCTTAGCTAAACGTTGATTATTATTAAAGATGTCACGAACACACTATCTAATTATAATAGTGTTTCCTATGTGTTCCTTAAAAAAATACACCTCTTAATTTGTTTTAAATGAGTGATTTAAGATGAATAATGACGCCATTGGTTCTCTATACAACGTGGTAAAAATGTATTTAATTTTTTTCCAATGTTAAAAACCTCCATGTATTGTATATGATCTATTTTCAAAGTTATCAATGTTTTTGTTTATGTACACTCGATTAAAAGATGTGAGAAATAAGAAATAACCTCTTATCCAAATTGTAGTGTAATGGTCGAATTTGTCAATATTAGACACAGTGACGATATTATCCGCAACTTCAATATGGCTAAAATGAAGCCTGATATTGTCGACTCTTATTGAAAAACTCATGATGGCACTCATATAGTGGAAGCAGTCCACTAAAGGGGAGGTTATAAATTTGTTGAATTATCCGTTAGTCGCTTCTAGTTAATAATGCATATTATAATTATACACATTTTAGATTTGTATGAATTATTGAAAACACGGATTTGTTAAAGTTAAATAATATGTTAAACAAATGTTATGTTGTTCCCATTATATTAAATGCAAAGATATATTTTATAATTGAGTACTGAGAATGTTGGTAATTTTAAAAATTTTATTTTTTTTGTAAATTGACAAATGAGCTCTGACGCATGTGTGGTTTTTAAAAATTCAGAAAATATTGTTATACAATTTCACTTGTCTTGGTGGAATTGTTTTTTTTATTAATCTACACAATTATAAGATGTTATGTTTTCTTTACCAATTAGTGTTTCGTGACGAACAGATATATACATACACGATATGCAAGCAACAGGCCCCGCATCGTTAAGGAAACAATGAACCGATTCTACTAATTAGTGATTTTTTTAAATTTCTCTGACTTAATATGAAATGTGCCTATAGCTATTAAAAAGAAGGCTAATTTCCCAAGCGATTTATATCGTTTTTCTATTGAGATTTTAATTGCTTTAAAAATAAAATTAAATAAAATTAAAATAATTCATTTATTTGAAAGAAAATTTTATATTTTTTCAATTTCAAATTATAATAACTATAGGCTTTCACATAGAGTAAGAAATGCAGAAGTGTTGGCTAAAAAATAATGCTATATCCGAAATGACAGAAAATGTTAAAAATGAATTATAAGCAGGCCTACCCTATATTGGTTTATTCCATAAATCCATAAACATGTTGCCATGCATAAATACATTAACATGTTGCTATGGGCCATAAATACATAAACAAGTTGCCATGGGCCATAAATACATAAACATGTTGCTATGGGCCATAAATACATAAACATGTTGCCATGCATAAATACATAAACATGTTGCTATGGGCCATAAATACATAAACAAGTTGCCATGGACCATAAATACATAAACACGTTGCTATGGGCCATAAATACATAAACAAGTTGCCATGGGCCATAACTACATAAACATGCTGCTATGAGCTATAAATACATAAACAAGTTGCCATTAGCCATACATACATAAACATGTTGCTATGCGACATAAATATATAAACAAGTTGACTCACCTTTACCGGCTGCTGATTGACTCTGATCAAACATGTGCATTTACTATAGCCGACTTCAATTGTGAAATTCGACAATTATAGCACTTTTGACTGTTTGTGTAGGCCTATTTGTACTTTTGTACTACGCTAAATGAACTCTGTATTTCATAGTTGTACTGTGTCAAACGACAGGGCAAATAATGTATTATTAGCAAAAGGTAACTATTTACTGGATGGAATTTGATTGAGTCAATCCGCCATTTTTGGAGTGTTAGTCAAATTGTTACAAAACTTTTTCTCTGCAGTTAATTTTATTATCATTCTTGTTCCTCTTGATTAAAAGTAGAACTTGCCACAGTAACAAATCGTTGTAAAAATACCAATGGTGGGGTGTAAGAAATGACAAAAAATTTGAGAGGCTGCCATTACATAATTTCATTGGATTGAGCTGAGATTTTCACATGCGATTAATGTAAAAATTTCAAAAATAACGGCTACGCGATATAATGTGTATTATGTCATCATTTTTTAAATAAACTATTTCACAAATATATTATTTTAATCCTTTAGTCACCTACTTATATTTGGCTTATTAAAATAAAATTAATTTATATATTATTTATTTTAAAAGTTATTAATTTCAATTTATTTGTAACTTCTAATCCAAATATAATGCTGAACATTTAAAAAAAAAACTATGGTTTTGTTACAAAAAAGTATTTTTTATCTACTTTTCTGATAATCATATTGCTGTTTAAACATATTATCATAAATTCAGCACATTATTTTGTTAAAATGTTTTGTTGGATTTTATATTCTTAAAATATGTGTTTTATACAATTATATAGATTTAATACAGAAATTTGGAAATTTTCAATGATATTTTAAAAGGGTTCTGAAAGTAAGATTATTTATTTTACATTTTGACCAGGATGATGTCAAATAAGTCCATGAAAATGACAATTAAGCAAAAAAAACATAACACTAATTTTATGATAATTTTCAGAGCAAATGCTTTATAGCCACAAATATATTAGAAAATATAGGAAAAACACCTCTTTTTTATAGTAATCTGAAATAAATTGATGATTTTATAGATGCCAAAATAATACACAAATATTTATACAAATTACATGTATAGATACAATAGATTATACATAGATTACAATATAGATTACATATAGATTACAATATTTTAAGGACTGATTTAAAATAAAATGAAGGAATTATGTACTAAGTAACACAAAATAAATAATGTGGTTGAAATGACATTATAATCTGTTGTTTGATGCAAAAATATATAATTCGTCAATAAAATATTTGTATTACTTATAGGACAATCTATTTGTTATGTATTTTTAGACGCTAAAGTCTAAAAATGATATTAATTTTTCATGTCAGGTCTAGAATTTAGATTTTAAATATTTTTTGTTTAATACATTGCATAATGTAGTAAAATTGAGAATCTGTTGACACATTTGAACATTGAAATTCAAATATTAAACAATCATTTAATAAACATCTTTGATTATATTAAATTAACCGGTGTAGATATAATATGTACGTCCTTTATTAAATTAACCGGTGTAGATATAATATGTACGTCCTTTTGTTATTTTGACCAGTGTAGATATAATATGTACGTCCTTTATTAGATTAACCAGTGTAGATATAATATGTAGGTCATTTACTATATTAACTAGTGTAAATATAATATGTACGTCTTTTATTATATTCACCAGTGTAGATATAATATGTACGTCCTTTATTATATTAACCAGTGTAGATATAATATGTACGTCTTTTATTATATTCCGCAGTGTAGATATAATACGTACGTCCTTTATTATATTAACCAGTGTAGATATAATATGTACGTCCTTTATTAATTTAACCGGTGTAGATATAATATGTACGTTTTACATATTGACATGGACATTCATATTGTACATATGTGTATATTTTCAATTTTTATACTTATTTCAGTGTTGTTTACATTCAAATTTCTTACATATCTGGGGAAAATTGTTTTATCTTATTGTAATTAGGGCAATTTTAACTATCAACTTTTTGATTTAACCTACTTAAGCATATACTCGTAGACCTACTATTTATATGTTACCGATGGTTAGACAATTCAGATGGTTTGTAAACCGTCTGGACGGATAGAAAATATTGTTCATAAAATATTTTAACCAAATTAATAATGACAAAAATTTTAATTTGTATAAAAAAGTTAATATAGCGAAACATTTAAACAAATAAATGATATTCTATATATTATTTAAAATAATTAAAACAATTTACAACTTTTAATATTAAATTGTGTTAAATACATCAAATAAAAAACATGTTTGAATCTATAATCAACATTTACACGAATAATTTTAAAATATATTTTTAATGTTTTTTTCAAAATGGATATAAAAAGCGGAAGACGGTATGTAATTATTTAATAATGCTTTAAAAATATTATTACAAAATTCATTTGTGTAAATATTTATTAAAGAGAAAATATGAATTTTAATACATATATTTAACAACATTTTAAATTAAAAGTTTAAAAAGTTGAACATTTGTTATACTTTCGGACGTAAATAGAAAATAAACCAAGAATTTCCACTTATTTGTTAAAAGTTTTCGTAATATATAAATATGAATAAAATATGTCTTTTCGGCTTTCGTTAATTTTTTTTGTTTGTTAAAAATATTGTATCAATAATATTTTCTATCCGTCCGGACGGTTTGCAAAACGTTGAATTTGCTAACCATTGGTAACATATAGCATATAACATACAGCCTATATATAGTGTACATGTACCTATATGTTTAGAATGTGATCTGTCGTGTCGGGTGAAAACTAATTCAGTTTTTTAATTCTACATAAAAGATGATATTAGGTAAGTACAGATATTCCGATTTAGAATAAGAGAAAGGTGTTTTTTGTTGACCAGTGTAATTATAGATTATAAAGAGGAGATGTGAGAACCAAAATCTGAAGATTTGTCATCACAACCCATTCATGTAATACGTCACTAAGGAACAAGTAGTGCAATTTTTAAATACTTTTTAACATAAAAGTTATTTGAACTATAATGACTCTCATATAAAGAAGCGTTTAATGTTTAGTGTACTTTATTATTTATCACATATATATTTTATTTGTGGAGTATGCTGATTTGTTATTCGTCAAACATCCGAAATATTGAATAGTTGAGTTGTTCTTCGATACACCAGGAAGACTAAACAGTCGTGTCTTCGAAAAATCTGGAACACATTGTTCTACTTGTCAGTCGTACTGAGTGGCAACTAAACTGTTTTGTCATTCTCCTCTTTGTACTGGACACTTTCCCGACTGGAGCCCAATCTAGTTTAGATGTGGATATCCGCTACAGCATTCCATACGGTTCAATTATCGCACCTTTGTTTTTCACGTTCACCATGGTTGACCTTCCCTAGTTCATTGACGACGCTGCTTTTTTGTTAATGACACAACTTTAATCGGCTCTGCTAAATCATTAGACATTTTCCCCGAGATCAACGCAGCACGTACGAGAGTGGACTTACAATAAATTCATGGAAAACGCGGCAAATGATAATTACAGCAGCGTCCAAATTTTAGTGTCATGATACCGATATCAAACTGACTCTCAGAAGAGTCAACATCTCATGAATAAATATGTCAACTTGATCAGGATCATACTGCTGACATTCCTAATTACACCGCTACGTGCCTAGACACAAAACCTTATAATATTTGCTGTTAGAACTGCATGTGACGCTTTTTCAACAGCTCGACCATCTGCTCACTGGTGGCAAAATGTAGATGACCTGTAAATGTAAATATAAACGTAAATGTAACTGGACCTGACAATTTATCTTGTAGTACCGAAACCCTTTGATAACAAAAATCGTCAATGCAAATGAGCCTGTCATCCTTATCTTTATGTAATCCAGCTCAACTTATCATTGGACTCCTCAATAGAAAGCAATGCTCAATATAGACATACGGCCCATTCAAAAATAGAGAAACAACGCTTGGCTTTGTCTCTTACTGTGTTTTTATACTTACAAATATGTCGTAAATTCCTTATTTGATACTTCATATTTTGATTTTTATCCCATTATTGCTTTATACTTATGGATGCCATGTTTTCTTTGTTCTGATTTATTTAAATCCAATTGAGAAAGAAAAGCAAGCTAGATGAGTTTATTTTAAATACACAAAGCGGGCATCTTGCCGGGCATCTGCTGAGCCAGTGATGGGTTAGCAGATGGGCTAGTGGTGGGCTAGTGGTGGGCTAGTGATGGGCCAATGATGGGCCAATGATAGGCTAGTGGTGGGCCAATGATGGGCTAGTGATGGGCCAGTGGTGGGCTAGTGATAGGCCAGAGCTGGGCTGGCCGCGGCGTTTTGTTTGAGTTATTGAATCAGTCAGCTGTTTACTATTTTCCATCTTTGACTCAGTCTCACGCATCCATTTTAATAATACAGTTCAGTAAGAAGTCTCTTCTGTTGAAAAGTGTATTTAAGTTTTAATCCAATCATAAGTTGTATTACTATTTAATAAATTGCATGTCTATAAACAAAAGACACTCTCAAATTAAGAGACAAACAAATATTAACGAGGATAGATATATAAACCATATATATTGAAATACCTAAACTAGTACTCTATGATAAATAGAACATTTTTAAGATATAAGTTATAGAAACTAAATAGTGAAAATAAAAAATAGATGGAACACATTGTACGAAAAATATTGATTTGATGCATGGATGTAAGTTCGACTATAGCTACAAGGAGCAACATTTTCAAATTAATTTGATTTGTATTAAATTATTTGTATTTTCAGAATCCATTAAATTTACTTCAGTTAAAGGTTTCTGACGACCAACTTTTATAACGAAATGGTTTTGTGTAGAAAGATTAAATAAAAAATTCTAGTGGACATTTTTTAAGAACACACAGATATAAAACATAACTTTGACAGATTTATGCGAACGGTTCAGAAATATTTTCACAGGAGATTTTTGCAACAACATGTTAAATGTTTAAATATAACACACACATTTTACGCTGAGCTTTTAAATTAAATCTTCCGTCGAAAATTCTTTCAGGAAACGCACGTAACAGATTACTTTTAGGTAATATTATTCGCGAGATATTTTAGCATCCAATAATTCTCACATTGGAACACGCATTTATACATCAGGAAACAACATGCCTGTTTCGTTTCTTATTATATATAACGCACGACTATATAATATATGAAAAATAAATTATTTTTCACTTTTTCGGGGCGTTTGTAATTCAACAAGAGCGCTCTATAGAAGAAAATACACAGAAGGACTGCCTGTATGTTGTGCAGCATGAAATTGAATCAATGTGTCACTTTGATGCTTTGATGCAATCAGTGCTCTTTCTCCCTTGATTTGTCAGGGGTTGGGTGATGTGTACGATCGGCTGTAGATCAAATGTGGCACGCCATTGACGCCCCGTGTAGTTGATGTTGATGTCGATGATGTTAAGGCTTTTACTTGGGTCGATAGCATGCTGGAATTAATAAGTTTGTTGTTAAAGGCATGAAAACACTGTTCTATATAGCCAACTATATAGGGCAAAGTGTTTTGAGCAGTTCATATTTTGGGCATCAATTCTGTAACATTTAGCCGGAGGTGTCAGGTTTTTAGCATTATATCACTTTTTAGTCTACAATCACATTGAGTTATAAGTAAAAGTAATAATTTGTTTTTTAACGTTTCAAAAAGTTAGGCAAAAATAAAACCTTTGATTTATTATCGGATTGTGTAGAGAAGTGTGAGTTTACAAAATAGATGCTATTTAATAACAATGCAAATTTATTCTAGTATTACGTGCAGAAAATAACCAATATGTGAATGCATCTCTAAATAACTTTCTCTAAACATTTTATATTTTTAAGTTGATCATTATATCAGTCGACTAGGTTGCCAATAAATAAATAAATAAATAAATAATATAATGATTTTTTTTGATTTTTTTGACATTTTAATAAAAAATTAAAAAAATTTAAAAGGCGTAAGTGTATAAAATAATTATTTAAGGAGCGTAAGTGAATTTTATATATGAAAACAAAATTAAATTAAATTATATTTTTTAAACATATTAGTAACATTTAAACATATTAAATATAAACTAGTAACATAACTACTAAATATCATAAATTTCAGATAAATAGTTATCAAATCGTTTAGTTCGAAACTTTCGAATGATTCTCCTGAAAAATGGAAAAAGTGCTGTTAAGCCCTTATGTTTTTACTAAAAATAAATACGTTTGTAAAAATAAAACGTTTGTACATTGAACGATCACACAGGCAACTGAAAAATGAGTCACTTGAATATGATTATGAATTGACAGCATACTCTATTCAACAATAGTTGAAATGGATAGACCACCATTGTTGTGCAAAATGGGTAAAACAATTGATTACTATAAACAAACATCTAATTTGCCTATTAATATATTTATAATATGCAATATACGCGAACCGTTTTGTTAACTATTATAAATATATATACGCCTTTCACATGCAAATTTTTAAATATACATTGTTTTATGATTAATTTGTAGTATATTATGTTTAATAAAATCAAATTATATATATTTATACAGTGAAGTTTATGTATATACAGGGAATATATGATAGTCTAAGTCTTTTTTAAAAAGTAGTTTACTAATTAATTTTATTAATTCCTCTCCTTTGCCTTTTGTGTATCTTTTTTGGCGGTTTTCTTTGTTACATAGTTACCCTTTCCTTTGATTTATATTTTATTATATCTGATTTATTTCTTTTCGTTCTATCTGGTGAGCTGATTTTGCTTGATGGTTCTAATCAATTCTATTAAAAAGATGTGACATATATAGTATAGCATTTATAAATCATACATAAAAATTATACTCAATTGATAATTTTTGGATGCCGATATATTTATTTGAAAGCTAAGCTTAATATTTGTTGCTTATTGGCGTATTGCTGATACTACTATCAAATGAGTGAAAAACTAGTAATGCCTCTGAAAATTAATTGATCGTACTCAATTCTATTGTATATACGCAACAGGATGATTTTTTAATGAAAGAAAAGGTTTTTAATTTAATAATTGAGATCAATAAAATAAGATAATCAATACTTATAAATATTTCCAAAACATATTTTTGTAATTATCCTTTTAAGCAATAAAATAGTTATACTTCAAAAAATAAAATAATATAAAGCATCATAATGTTTCTTTTTGTTAAAATTATTCAATCTTATTCACAAAGACTGAATTGAATATCAATTTTTTACAAATAGTATATTCCATATATATATATATATATATAAATGTACAAAACATATACATATATGTATAACACAAAATGAACAATATTAAACATAGAAAAAACCATTTAATTTAAATTTCGATATTCGACTTTTAACTTCTCAGAGTTTTCTGGTGAATAATAACAACACATTAAATATTGATCATAGTTTTGTTTATCACTGAACTAAGAGTGAATGCATTGCTTCTTTATGACGTTATACATGACGTCATATTTAAATAAACAAGCAATCCTTATTTAATTCGCATTAATGTAAATTTTTTGATGATCTCAATTTCTTCTGTATGTGTGTGTTCCCAAAAGTACATATATAATATTACTATAGTCATAATTACATTAGAATGTTGATATTCTTAAATAAACTTAGTCGACGCATACTAGGCCTACTTTCTATTGTCTATTTATTAAACAATAATAATAATAAATCAATGAAATAGGTCAACCTCGAACGTTCCTTCCCGGGTCTAGAATGCTTCCATCACGCGTTACAAATTACTGGATCGTTAAGTAATCCGATTTGAGGCATTAGGCTATATAGCTAGGTTGAAACGAGTGCAAAGTATATACAATTGAACAATACAATAATACAATAAGCATGGTATACTTCATTTGTTATTCATTACGCCAGATTAGCTTTTAGCCTGAAATCTCTCTCTCTGTATGTATTTATATATATATATATATATATATATATATATATATATATATACGTAATATGTAGCAACAGGAGAAGAAGTCTTAATGATTATTACCTTGTGATCATCCCAAAAGAAACTATAAAAGGTTGTTACGTTTCGTTCCCAGGAAGATTGTATAATACTACATAATGAATTATACAACATGAAAAGAATCAGTAAAGGGCATCTTATAAATGCATATAACTTCTTTTGCATTATAATTATTATTTTTATTTGAAAAGCTTATAAATTTTTAGTATGATTTTCAAAAAAATGGACACACTTATTATATTCTGGAATTTTATGAGTAGTTACATATATTCAATTGGTACTTTTGTTAAGTTCGTTCATTATGGCTAAATTAATCAGCTAAATATTGCATAGATGATATTTTTTGCAGATAAATTGAAGCTTGCATTTTCTACAAATAGGTTGATAAAATACCTTTTATGTTTTACAACCCATATTGGATAATATTACAAGATAAGAATATTCTTGGCAAGATATGAGTATTTTTGACAAAATATGAATATTCTTGGCAAGATATGAATATTATTGGCAAGATAAGAATATTCTTGGCAAGATATGCATATTCTTGGCAAGATATGAATATTCTTGGCAAAATATGAATATTCTTGGCAAGATATGAATATTCTTGGCAAGATATAAATATTCCTGGCAAGATATTGGTAAAAATGGCAATATATTTGTCATCGTTTTTTTTAAATATATTAAGAAAAGTATTCAGAGGACCTTAGTGAGATATGGTTGAGGCATTAAGAAATAAAATCAAAATATTCATATTGTAGCCAGATTTTACCAAGAAATCCAGTATATTTAAAAAATAATACTGGATCTAAGATCTTTGTAGGAAATTCAAATTTTGACAAGACTTAGCAAGACTTTCCATTTCACTGAGTCATTTGGTGTGTCAGCGAAAATCAATTATTCAGAATAAAATACGAAACTTTAACCGTTTTCATTGTAACAAAGTCTCCGTTTCAGTTATTTTTCTAAATATGTATTGTATATGTCTCCGCAGCAACATTTTAATCATTTCTCTGTAACTCTTTCATTTCTTTACGATCAGGGACGCATCTAAGGGGGAGAAGTGCTGGGAAAAAGTTGGACAAAAATCAATACCCATGAGATATATAGGTGGACCTTTTCTGATATGAGAACTTATTTAACAAAACATAAATTATCATTGAAAAAGCCCCTCATTGTAAATGCAAAGTCACATTCCTTTAAGACTGGATTGTCTCTGATGCACTACATAAATAAATGCTAAATAAAAACCTTTTCAATATGAAAGACCCTGTACAGTATATGTCTAGTCCTACTAAAACATCCCATCCCCCTTTACGGAATCCCTCTAATATCACCCTGGTTCTTGTCTGTTAAAATGTTAAATTTTAATTTTAGACAAAGTTGAATACATTTTATTAAAGACAGAGTATTCAAAAAATTATTTCAAGCAGTTGCATCTGCATAACTAATTATATAAACTATACTCTAAAAGTAAATTGTAAAATGCGAATAAATTATTCAATTAGAACATGTGTGAGTATAATTTGAAAATTTGAAAGGAGCATAATATTGGTTCGTTTTTTTTTGAGAATATGAGCAGTATTTTAACATTTTAAAAGTGTCCTAAATTTTCTTTCCATCACAATCATCAGTTATACTCGTCTTCATCTTAAAAAATAATTGATCCGTACGATTGGGGAGGTATAGGGAAGGGGTGGGGG
>JAUZND010091775.1:0-36486 GCA_034780555.1 Coelogynopora nodosa
TATTTACCTAATACCCATGTGCCCAGTCCGACACCGGCTTCATTGTTATTTTAATTAAAAAGTATCATTCTATTTCAATATACTTTATAAAAATTTATTGGATTATTTTTAGATAATTATATAACCCCCCCAATATCAAAATTATTAAATATATTTAACCAAGTTTACATCAAAACGATTAGCCTCCAGTATGTACATCGTGTGTGTAATCCAAATCCCGTATACACAATGTTTAAATAAGTCGTTTAACACTTTAACATAATTTGTTTGTTCGTGGATAGGCTACAGGGTTTTATTAGGATTTATTTATAGTGTGATGTCTTAAATCTAATCGGCCGCAAACATTATGTTGACAAATACCTATGCGTTATTATAGCAATTCTGTATCACCTAAATTTAATTACATTTTTATAAATTGATCATCAATAAATATTAATTTTCTCCCAGAACAATTTCTTATTAATAACATTACTCTACTTGTGGAGAATAATTTTATTATATGAGTGGTAATTATTTGTCTTTATAAAGTCAATTAATGGAATTTGACATTAAATAAATTATAAATGAACATGTTTGATAATCATGTTAACTATTATTTTGGTTTTTGCTAGAATAATAAGACATTAAAAAAATAAATGTAATATTTTTTTAACAGAAAATGATATTTTGAATATCTATCTATTTAAATATTCCAAAGAATTAAAAATAAGAAGTTATATTTTATGTTTAAAATTTGTTTTAAAAAAACATACTAAATTTACGAAAATGGGTGCCACTAAATTCGTGTATAATGCCAGTTTACCTATAATGCCAGTTTATCTCATAGTGCCAGTTATTTCGTGTTTAGTGCCACTAATACTTATTATTATTAATATTATTAATAATAATAATAATTTTGTTAATTTTTGTTATTATATTTTTATTATTTTATTTTATTAATTAAATATATATATATTAATATTATTAATTTATTTTATTATTTTTATTATTATTATTTTTGTATATAAATTAATGTTAATTTGGAAAATCAAGTTTATTAAGAAAAATCAATAAACTTGATTTTCCAAATTAACATTTCTTGGGTCTGGCATTTTCTAGCCCAGAAAGCTAATTGTGCTATATGTTGCCACCTGGCGGTTTCGTAGCCCACTGCACTAATTCTACTACTTTGCTACATGACAGTTCTCTAGCAATAGCCAATTATCACATTATAATTATATTAATAAATAGTAAATAATTATTAATATTGGAACAAACCTGCATCAAAACCCTTGCATATGTGAATGGATGCAAAACTGCAGTAAAGACATGAGGAAAAACATATTCCTTTAAAATTGTCTCCATCATATAAATATAATTATGTATATATATATATATATTCGTTATATGTTATATGTTATATGTTATACTAATCAAAATACGAATACACTAAAGTTCCAGACAAAGGGCATATTCGAAGGGATGATAAAAGAAACGTTATATACATAATTTCAATATATTATAATTAGTTACGTTGTATATAATTACATACCATAAATTAAATTAACAAAAGTAACATTTAATTATTTATTACTATTTAACTAAACGTACAAGTATACTTTTTAAAAAGCTAGTGATATGATTGGATTCCCGTCAAAAGGTATACTTGCAGAAATTTCTGAATAATTGAATCATATAAATAAACAAAAGAATTTGTAAATAGGAAAAATACGCAGAACCAGAAGATGTATGAATTTTTGTATTAAATTTGCACAGCAAAAAAAGACAAGACGAGTAAGATGTAACTCAAAATTATTATATGTGCCACACCGATGTGCTAAGTAATAAGTTAGCACATTCGAAAAAGAGCCACCAGACTTTTTTCAAGGGGTGGTCTAAGTTTCCAGGGGGCCCCAATTATTTTCTTTAAATTAAAATTTCAATAAATAAGTAACAAACATTTCTGAAAGAACTAAAAGTGCATTTCTTTATAAATTTTATCATTAGTAACTTTACTTTACAGAAGTCCAAACAGAATAATTATTTCAGGTGTTAATATATAAAGTGATGGAAATAATATTTCTATAATACAATTATACCTATATATAAAAATAAAAGATTATTTCCTAGAGGGACGTAGGGCAATGTTATTCTCAAGGAAGCTGGGTTTTCAGACAAATTTTGTTCATTAAGAAGGAACTGGCTGTGGAGTAATAACGTTTGCACGTCGTTTCATATAGGACGTACTACATTATAATTAATTAATAACTTTAACTATTGTTTTTAAACATGTATTTTTCACTATTTATGTAATAATTTGTTCTGTTTTTTATATTCTTAGTTTTTTTGAGGGTCAATTTCAATATAGCTTTTGAAGCCTATGTTTAACTTTTTAAGCGTATGTAAAAATATAGGCTATAGTAACAGTTTTATTTTTTGTAATTGAAATACATATATTTGTATTAATCATACGTATCAATGTTTTTGAAAATCGTAATATAGTCTTAACACTTTTGAAAAGTATAATTTTTTTATTTAAGTTGATTTCTACGCGTATTTTTGTATTTAATATTGGTCGTGAGCAGTCCTAAATATGTTTTCAAAGTTAATACAATTTAGACCAAATTATGACTTAGGAGAGTTTCGAGTTACGTATCTTATTTTGTATCTACTATATGTAACCTAGGTTAGTACTATGCTAATTTTTTAAATAAAACAAAACTTATCACATCTTCAAAAATTGTCATATAGGCAACAATAATCATGAAATTTAGTACTTAACGTAGCCTATAGCTTCGAGTTTCAGAATAATATTAAGGATTGAAATCATGCATAGTAGGCTACTTTGCAAGTACAAATATTTTCCCGGTAAAACAATTAACATATTTTTAATGCTAAATTGACCGTTTTGCTTTGTCGGCCTAATCACAAATTCATACCTATATACAGTCATTGACGAACAAGCGCGTCTATGTATAGAGTACGTTATAAACATTAGATATTTATAATTACTATATTTATAGGCCTAGTATAACTAGGCCTATATATACTTTTCGTTTAAACAATATTTGTCATTTAAGCAATATAGATATCTATGGTATGGTTATAAATATATAATGAATTAGAAATACTTTTAAAAAAATATTATGTAATTTTAAATAATAAAACATTAAAAAAATATTTTAAATCTTATATTAAAAAATAAGAATTTAAAAAATATTATAAAAAATAATAATTGTAAACATATTACAATTGATGAAACATTTTTTACATATATATATTATTTAAAATATATAACAAATATTGTTTTTTTGATTTGAAGTTAACTCTTCATCCGTCAACATATTTTTTAAGGTTTGCTCCTTGGAGGGAGGGGCGTATTTTACCCCCTCCCCTGGAAAAACAAACTTCCTATCATTTGATTAAGCTGAAATTTGGTATTCAGATATTTTTAACAACATGTCAAGCAATTTTTATCTTCTTTTTATTAAATTAATAAGTGTCATTTTTATAACCTAATGGGGGTATAAAATAGTTCAATAATAACCCCATTTTCTCTGGTACATATATGTTAAAATATTCCAAATTATATTTGCTATATTTTTATTTAGATAAAAGTATTTTAGTCACTTAGTAAAAAAATCGTGGTCATACATTACATCGTTCCATAAAAAACTTAATTTATTTGAAAAACAAATTGGATGTACACCCCTCCATGTACCTACGAAGGGTTAATAGAATATATATCGTATAAGTACCAGAAATTATCCGCGATATTAAGTAAGGGTTGTTTTTCTTTATCCATTTAGCTTCTTTCATTTTACGTTCTCCAATTTTACTTTTTTGTCCAAAATAATTATATTTGCTATGTTTTTCATGATTTTTAATAAAATAATATAAAAGAAGCTAGGTAGATAAATCAAAAGATTCCGGGTACTTATAAGTATATTCTCTTAACATTAATTCAATAATATATGTATATATAAATAAAAATATACTAATTAAAATTTATCTACTGTAAATTCAATAAATCAAATGAAATATAATATAATCTAGGTCGGTAGACACTTTAAAAGAATAAAATAAAATATTTTATAAATAAACCAGTCTTTGGTATTACACCATCGAATTTTAGAATGTCTATCTCGAGAAAAGTTTCGTAAAAACTTTCTTCAAACTATCGGGAAAAGATTTTTCTGACCACCATGGCAACATGTATAAATATAAAAACAAAAATAATAATTTTGATAAATTTGATTCTTATATTTATAATATGGAATAATAAATTAATAAAATATATAGTTGCATATATCGGATATATACATTCGATTTGTAGTACAGAAAGGTTTAAATCAACATAATTCAAATTTATAAACACTACAATTTTAAATGATAAATCGTGACTGAAATGTATTTAGAACAATACATTTTTAACAGGTCTCTAAAATAAATATATGTTCGTCTACATCGATTAAATTGATTCTTAAAATGATATTCCTGTTGTGCATCTAAAATAAGTGCAACAAGAATCTTAAAACTTGATAGTGAACTTATATACAAGTTGGTTACAAAAACAGTACAAGAAAAGAAAAGAAAACATAAATTGTTTGGCCACGGAGATATTCATTAATTGTTTGTTCAGAGTATTTTTTACAATTTTATTTTATACTATATTTTGTTAAATTTTGCTCCGATTAGGTTGATATGTTTCAACACATTTTCATTCATATTTAAAAAAATTATTTACCTAGGTTGATTCTTTCTATAATAGAGTCTTTAGATTAATCCTAATTTTGACACAATCTGTCAAACCCGACTCATTTTATTGTTCTGGGACTTGTGGTTCCAAAATTGCTGTAAGCCTACACAAGACGATTTCGTCTATATTTTAGAGATAGGCCTGCACTATACCGTGTACCAATGTATAATATTAACACAACGTTAAATATAATTACTTATAATATTCATTTGAAATATTGACCACCTTGTATTGCTTTTACTGTGATTGCTTTGATATTATAGATATGCATCATTGCCTTAGATTATTAGCTAAAGTAGCCTTAATCAAGCAGTATAATAGAACTGACATTACTTAATCAGATATTTAAGCAATGTTATAATACAATCATTTGTAGCTGATTGTTTTTCATTCTTAGCTTCTAATATAACTGCACGAGAAGAGTGTCGATGAATTTAATATATAGGTCAAAGTGATTGATTATGTTTTCACATAACTTGATGCTTGTTTACTGTTTTGTGGATTATATTGAAGGATATTTTTTTACTTCTATATATAAACTTAAATAATTGAAAGTTTTCGGTAACACATTATTTTTGATAAACTTGTTCTTCAAAATGCCTCAATGTCGCGGTGGTGGAAATTGGATGGTAAATAGTCGAATAACACCTAACATTAGCAAATTTAAAATGGACTCCAGCTCACTTTTTACAGAAAATAAGGAACTTGATCGGCTCATGAGAAACAGAGTAGAAACAATAACTAACAAACAGCTAAAGATGAAAGCTGAGACCAAATTTCGATTAATGCGTTCTAAAATACAAGGGGGCGCTCCGAGTGGATGTACACGATCAACTTCGGCTAGACTTCGCAATCAAACCATACACGGAACGGATACTCATTGTGGGTACCGACCAAAGACTGCAGGGCCCATTAATACACCAAAGGAAAGTCTTCGTGTGAGTGAGACAATAGGCAACAAAAAAATCACGTTTCAAACCAACGATACAGACGGAAACAGTGATGGTGGAAGTGATAACGATAGCAGCGATAGTTTGCCGTCCAGTTATAGAGGCGGCCACTCAACCTCTCGTACAAGAGATTTTACAACTTCCGCTGGCTTGTTACCTCCACGTAGCATTCAAGGTAATAATACTCCGTTGAATAGCTCACGACCAGTAAGTGCATTTTCAGCAGCGTTTGGAAGTCTTAAAATTCGTTCATTTCGGAGCTTGAAAACTCTACTTAATTCAGATGAACTCAGTCAATCTAGATATATCGCTGCGCGGGAAACTATGCTTCGTGAAAAAGCAAATGAGAACGCTAGAATAGCTAGTCACCTACATCGAAGAATTAGACATTTTATGTCTGATTTAGACAACTTTAATCGTGTCACTCGTGGTGAAGAACCAATAATGCGACATCGTAAGCAGGCTACCACATCTCCTTTTACCTTCCGATAATGTTAACATTTATTTTGTTAATAAACTAAAAAATAATGTATTATGATCAACGACTAAATTAAATATTTCAATCATATATTTTTAATGGAATTGTATAAGTGAAATCATCTTAAACGTTTACCAAGTCAAACATTATGAAAAGTATAGCGTAATTATATCTATAGTTAACGTTTATTTCCTCATGTATTATGTAATACGTATATTGAAACATGTACATTTATATACATATATATTAATAAATTCTATTAATATATAGTTTACTATATAGTACATTATATTGTGTTATTCAGGGTTATGATATTATTCACAATTATAGGAGGTATATACGCCAATCAGTATTTAAGTGAAAGCATGTAGCCTACCTATAAGTACCTACACATTAAACTAAAATGTAGGTATAAATTCAAAATCTATGAAAACCTAATCTGTTTATTATTTACTTATTTTACAAATGTACAATATAGGCCTAGTGCTTTAAAAGATTATATCGGTGTTTACAATTAATACTAATTTTCAATTCTATTGTTAAATACGATATTATATATAGGCCTATGATAATAACTCGAACATTTATGAAGATGGTTAAAATAACAAATAATAACGGAATTTAGTGGCGAGGGAAGGTTGTATTATTAAGAGCTCAATCACGAGTATAAGAAATTGGCCTTTTATTGACAATTATTTAGTTTGTAGTGTTTAATATGGACTCCTATACACACTAATAAGACATCTATTTTACATAGCCTATATAAATGATATCGACAAATACCTGAGCTAACATTATACACATGATATATTGTAAATAAGTTTTCTCCAGAATAATTTTTTTAATGTTTTTTAAAAATCACATACAGCTGAACTTTTGGAAACAAAATAATTACCATTGAGTAAAACAGTCACTCCCGTATCGAAAAACATTATATAACAATGTACAATATACCTAACAGAAAAAATGGTTTCAACCTATGTAAATATATTAAACTTTCAAGCGTTACAAATTTAATATTGTTTCTGCTTATTTTGGGTTATCCGAGCAAATTACACAATATTAATAATTAACATCATTTTGTCTAACTTTGTTTTTTATAAATCGATTTAAATATAATATACAATATTTTTAGATAACGTAACGAAAGTGTGAAAAATCCATATGTAAGACTAATGTTATTTTTTATGTAACTTATTAATATCCATAGAAAATCAAAAGTTTTGTTACAAGTGACACTTATTCAAAAAAGAAATATTGCTATACATAGTTTGCTAAGCATATATTATGTTATAAATATTAGTGTCATACTTCAAAATATACAATTCACAATACATTTTACAATTTAGAAAAATTCACTTTCAGATATGAAAATTAAAAATAAAATGTAACAAATTTAGTGTTTTAAATAGTCTAATTATGTTATCATCAATATTTGCGGAAAATTCTAGGTTGGATCAAGCATAAATTACCCACCCTCTTCGACAAAGGCCTTTGTTTTATAACTTGAATTTCTAAGAGTAAAATGTAACACCACTGTTCCATTTAGGGGGCATTTTGTTTTTATGATGCTATTATCAACAAACATATATGAATAATAGGCCTACAACTTATTACGTTTAACCCATATTATTTTATATACGTATTGTTGTCAAAAATAGAGTTCTTTTTTAATGTATTATATCATGTATGTATATACAACACTTGATAACAATCCTCTGATAATAATTCAACCGCAAATTCAATCACATATTCAGCCAAAAATTCTGCCGCTGATTCAACAGTAAATTAAATTGTAATTTCAATTTTTAATTCAACCGGTTAAATCTGCGGTTGGATAATTGATCAGTTAAATTTACTGATGAATCAGACTTTGAACTTGCTGTTAAATCGGCGTGTGGTTGAATCTGCGGTAAAGGTTACTAAATTCTACTAAAATCAAAGTCATTTACAGATGTCACTACAGATGGAAGTCACATTTATATATAAATACAGTGCGTTTTGACTTTTATAACTTTTCGATTTTTTAACTTAACATTACATTTTTTTAACTTTAAGCTTAACATAATTATACTTTAAATGAATCCAATAAAATAAACAAAACAAACTATTATTCATTTAATTTTTTTATTATTCAACTTACATTGCGTAAATAAATATAGTAAGCATTATATGTAATAAATGTAAAGAAAATAATAATATATACACATACAATTATTTAAATGTAATACTGACAGCCATGTTTGTCTAGTTATGAAATATATAATAATATATAAATAAATAAAATTATTATTTCTATCTATGACAGTGTGGTCAATTCTCTTAACAGAAAATGAATCCATAGATAGTTTCGTAAACAATTCTTATTAAAACTAAGTTTCATATTTAAATATAATATGTATGTATCTGAACAAATATCCCTAAAAGGGAAATAACCCCGTCCCTAAAAATATAATACTTAACTGGCTACTCATAAATATAATTAGACTTTGTTCTTCTGCATTGGTAGATAAAGCTTGAAATCTGGTGGTAGTTCTTCCTCTGAGTAGAGCCGATCACAGAAATATATACGTCTAATCCGACAATTAGCGTGAATCTGGAATAAAATAAACGCACGAAACGGAATGTTTACCCTAGTATGTGACTCTATGAAATTAATTAAATATGAAATGAAATAAAAAAATTGAATATAAAACTAAGTTTGTTTAATAAAGACTTGTGGACAAAAGCACATAAAGATAGAAGAAAAATTTCTTTAACATAACGAAGAAAAAGAAAAAACAATAACATAAAACGTGAGTCATTTAAATCAAATATCACATCGTATGGTATACTCAATATGGTCAGCAGCAGAAATGAAATATCGGAGGATTATTCTATTCGTAAAAAAATAACCAAATATATTTATCTATGTAGTTATTTAATATAAATTAAAAACAAGTAAATTTTAATCAATATGGAATAAAAAATTAAAATTAAAACTAACTTAATTCATTAAACTATTTAAGTCAAATATTTTATGTTCGATTTTAGATTTCATATGATTACAAATGATTCAGTTGACATCATCAGATTTTATATGTTAGATTTAATTTTATTCGTTAGAACTTTCATATATCAATGGATATATTCAGATGGCGATGTCTTTGTTAAATAGTAATATAAAAAAATATTATTTTGTACTTATTGTTTTTATGTAAATAATTATATACACTTTTTAATAATTTTTCTTTATGAAAATTTTAAGCTTCTAGATCAATTTATTAAGTTTCATTTTTTTCTTATTAAAGATCATTTAAAAAACAATGTATAATTATGTATTTTAATGTTCCAATTGTGTTTATATAATTAACGCTAAATGCTTTTACATTTCATATTAGTTCTATAGATATTAAAGTGATAATTATCGGTAAATATATTCTTTCATTTTAATTTACCGACAAAGTTCCAATTAATTTATTTAATTTTTTGCATATTTTAACATGAATTTTTAATAAATTTGAACGTATAAAAAACAGTAATGAGAGAAAAAAAAATTAGATTCTCTAAAATTATGCATCAAAATTATATATTTACTTTTAGTATATTTTTTTAAGTTTTATGGAAAAGTGTTCATGAATTAAAATGGAAAATTTCCTTCATTTTTTATTGTGACAAAAATAGTCCCATTTACCAATAATAACATTTCTGTAATTCATCATTTATAATTCGATATTTTAAAATGAATAACAGAAACTTTATTACTAGCAAGTTGAAAATATTTTGTGGAAATCACTTTGCTGATCAAAGCATAAATACTAAAGTTAAAATCGAATTTCTAAATGTAATTTATATACGATTATTTTATTGAAATTGGAAAAGTAGCAATTTTCCATCCGAGTATGGAAATAGTACTTTTCTAATTTAGGAATGTAATTTTTTATATAGATTATTTAAAAAATCAATTATAATATCTATGATATACTATTGAAATTTATTGATAAAAAATAAGTAAAATTTACAGGGCATAATAAAATTAATAGTTAACAATATTTTTGAATCGTCGAGGTTATAGATTAATTTAAATCAAGTTTATTAATAAAGGCTTGTTAAATAAAAGTTGTCAAAATGGTGTGTTTTTGAAAAATAGCTTCACTTAGCTTTACTTTACTATGGTAACAATTTAGTAATATATTCCGCGTTTAAAATTGATACCATTGTGTTGAGCATAAAAATTTGAAGATCATCATGAAAAAATAATGAATAAAAGTATCTTTCATTTTATTATAAAATTAAAATTTTAATAAAAAATGTACAGAAAAGTAAAAATAAGTAGGGAAAAGTTAATAATTTGTAAGGAAAAAACAGTTTTTAATCTATGCATAGAAAAATAATATTTTACTAAATCTTATAAAATAAATAAATTCTATATGATCAAAGAATTTTGAATTTACGAGAAGTTTCATCAAAGAATTTTATTATCGGAGATACTCTAATATAATTATAAATAAATTATATAAATTATAAATAAATCTAATAACGTATAAGGTTTGACGATTACTCTATTAAAATTCTTATATTATCCATTATATAGAAGAACGGTTGACAAAAATACTATAAGTTTACCTAATATTATATAGTGTTGTATTTTTATAAACTCGTTTTGAAAATTACATAATTCTTACCTCTTACATTAAAATTAGATATAATTCATAAATAATTTTGACAATATAGGTCTACAAATAGTACCAATATAATTGTTTTATGCTATTAGATATACAAATCTAATAAAATACTATTTACATATACTGTAACATTAAATAAGTGAACTTATTTTTTTAATGTTTTCTAAACTGTTTATAAAACTTTTAATTTTAATTTAATTTTTAATTTTTTCAAAACATTAAATAAACCATTTATATCTTAAACCAAATTAATTATATTGAAATTGAATGAACAACACATTCTTCAAAACTTATTTACAAATGTAAAAAATGCTTTGTAAACAGTTACCATCCACTAAGAATAAGTCTACTATCTATTACTAAAATTATAGATAGAGCAAAGTACCTGAAGTCTCAGTGTCTCACTATAATTGGTGCCGTATGCACGACGAGTGAAGTCAGACAAATTGAACTGAATTTGATTCCAGCCGTCATCGAGACGCATCGGCATCGTGCAAATGAATGGCTTTACGCGAGTTGTGCTTTGATAGTTACCGGCACGAAATCGTCGTCTTACTCCCTTGTCATCCATGATCTTTAAGATATATTAAAAAATAGTGTATAAATAGATTTCATTAACGAATATATCTGGTTTCAAATAATAATGTTAAAATAAGTCATAACAAAATATCTACCTAAGTACTAATTTTAGCGTGTCATTTATATATACTTATAATTATAATTATTTTTTAACTCATTGTATTTTTTACTTTTATAAGTATGCCTTAATTACATATTAAATAAATACAAGTAGCCAGCATATTTATCTAGCTCTCAACAAAAGTTGAGTGTAAAATTTACGTACTACTATACGATGAACGGACTAACCGTTGTTTTTCGTAAAAAAGTATAGAGATGTTGTTAAAATTCGCAATATATTGAACTCCTCAGGTTGTAGGAGAAATCATTTGCAACTTTCATTTTTATGGACAACGAATGGTTAATTTGTTCATCGTTAGTAATAAGTACATTTTAAAGTCAACGTTTTTAAGAGTGATCTTGTCGCTCGCACTATAAATGAAACACAATAGATAGAACCTAAATCCTTGAACAAAAAAAGTACTCAATTTCTAAATAAAGACAAAAGTTCAGAAACATTAATATCAGTCAGAAAACGGTTCATTTTATATTATATAAGTGCCTTTTTAAAATTTGAGCTACATGCAGTCACGGATAAATAGGTTATATATTTTTAACAATGTAAATTATATTAAAATATTTTATAAATTAGTATTATTTAACATTCTACCTAACGAGTGACTTAAAACATTATATCTTTATAAAACAATTGTGTAAAACATAATTTAAAGGCTGCTAACTATAGATAGAATTTGCGCAGAGCAAACTTATAGCAAATTTGATAACATCATTTATCAAGGTATCAAATTGACAACAATTTTTAATCGTTTATAAGTCAAATTCTACCAAATATGTTATTTGATGTTCAGTAATTGTGTAATTCTTAATGTTCTTTTAATTCATTTATTTGTGTAGAATATTCTTTTTAACACATTTTAAAAATGTTGTCTTTATAAAAATGTATTTCAGTTTTTATGTTACAATTTTGTACAATCACATAAATCTCATAAATTAGTAGGGAATGTAGACCTCTGGCAAAGTACTTTGAGTGGTTTTAAATTACGGAAGTGTTCAACCCCACCCCCGAAGAATCGTGTATTGGTTTTTCGGTAGATATAACTATCTATGTGCTGATTTCAACTAAAATACACATGTCATTTTAAGCCAATCAGTGTACTGGTCGAGAGGTCTGCATTCTCTACAGCTTTATAACTTTGTTACGCTTACTTCTAAAACTTAATTTTTTATGTCTAAAAATAGCAAACGTATAAATAATAGAACATTAAGGTTTGTATAATAATCAAATTAATACATTCTATTTGTCTATAATTTTTAAGCAAAAAGTTTTAATTCAATCCATTTTGTCCGTGTTTAAAAAATTTGCACATTAATTATTTTTTGAGATGTTTAATTCATTCAAATGAATGCATGAAGGCATTATTTTATCAACTGAAAAATCATTAAAATTATTCCTGGCATTTTTAAGTCAAAATTTAATGTTTAAATATTCAATAGTATGAGTATTCTTATATCGTAAAATGTTAACTTAAAATATAATCATAACTTTTTAGTAAAAAAACAAATAAATAGGTTTGTTATTTAAATAATGTTCTATTAATTTTTAAATAATTTTAATTAAATTATAATGACAGCTCACCTGAACTTCAAAAGTAAAATATTTCCTTAGATTCTTGATTATCATTATTAAGAAGGGAAGTTTTATTCCAAGATTTTTTTTAGGATCCAGTGGACATGTTATGTATGTTGTACTTTAAAATAAATTACATAAAACACAATTTTAAAATGATTGATTTCATACAAACAAATTATCACAAAAAATATATATATTTTAATTAAAAAAATTAATGATACATATTTTTTAATTAATTAGATATTTCCTTATGTATCAACAACAACAACGAATTAAATACTATTCATTTTGAATTAAGTAGGCATATTCAGAATAAGTAGAAGATATCGTGTTCTACAAGGTCAAACATAATTTTTTTGTTTTAATATTTCTTGAGTCGGTACAACTAATTTTTAATATTATCGCAAATAGGTTGTTGTTGAAAGATACGTAGGTCTAATATGATTGTAATTATATTATTGGTAGAACTACAATATAGTCTGAAATTTGTGAGGTTTATTAAAGTTGATTAAGAAATTTATTATAAATAAGAAGTGTCGAGGGTACTATAATTCACTGTAAGCAACAACATTCGACAGAATTCAAAGAATTGTTCATGTAGTATGTACACACACATCGTATATATTGTAGGCCACGAGGTACAGTATCTATGATGCTATAGCTGTCATATATTATATATCGTCGTATAACTGCCGTGTTGGAAAGTAAAAATATCAAATTTTCTCATATTCACTATGACCAACCTACTATACAGTATTAATTCAATAAAATGACATTATATTGTAAAAATATTTATAAATTTTATAATTATTGGTCTAATTATTATATAGGTTAGGTGGCTTCATGTGTTATAGTAGATGTGTTAGTATGACGTTAAAAATAAAATATGTAATTTAATCATTTTCTATTTACTAATACATGCTATATTAAGTATTAATAATAATCCACATTTATCAATTATTTATCAATTAAATAGTAACTAATTAAATACTCATTAGGCCTACCAATATAATTATAAAAGTAGTTTTATTAACATAACGTTAACAGTGCTTCTTTTAAACGGTTGTCACTTAAATCCGGAGAAAAAACCGGAAGAACAAATAACTAGTTTTCAAGATCTGCATTAAAACAAGTAACCAAGATAAACAAACAATTTTATTTTAAATAATTTAATAATTACTTACAATTCGTTATAATTCTTTTATTTGTTTATTTCAGAATTAATTAAAATATATATACGTATTTTGACAACTTTTATCGACATTCTAAAATCCCTTACGTTTTTTTAATTTAATTAATTTGATTACTATAAAATATATTTTATTTATTTTAGATGCTTTGCATTGACGACCTTGAAAAATAGATTAAATTTACTTTAGATTTGTCCACCGGTTTTTCTTCCGGATTTAAGTTACAACCTATAAAATGTTTAATGATCTAATAACTCTAAAAACTAAAGAAAAATCAAAAAAAAATTAACAGTCTATATTTATTCATATTTAATTTATATTTATTTATTTATTTATTATTAAGAGTTAAGTTATATCTAGTCATATATCAATTTATCAAACACATTTATACAAAAAAATACAAAAATTGACCATATAGGTGGAGATTGGTGACGATATACCTATAATATATAATAATATATATAAAATATAAAAATACATCTATCAGATATTATGTACATAACTTTTTACATGTCTATAATTATAAAACCACACGATTTTAATGTCCTGCAACTATCAGGGGAGGCGGCGATAAATTGACAACACTACTTTTAAAATGAGCGCTACTATAGGTAGTAATATTCAATTTTTTATAACACTTCAATAAAATTTCAATTTATGATATATTAAATGTCGGTACAGTTGTAGACTGGATTAAAAACGTGCATCGTACGAGAAATATTTATAGTATATAAACAATTTTATTCAAATGTAGCAGAATGAATTAATGAAAGAAAATTAGTTTACATAGCCTACAACCATATAGCTTACACATTTTTAATAACAACAATTTGCGAAATCCGTTTGATGATAAACACCACTATGCATATATTTTATTAGGTTGATAAAAATATATATTTTGATAAACATATTTTTAGTTTGAATTGAAATTTTTAGTTTTACATATTTGGGTTTAAAAATTGGATTCATTTTTGTTAAATAATCATATGTTATTAAATATATATAAAATATTTAAACAAATTAGCTCCGATGGCAATATCATGTTTTTAAGTCTCATTAAAGAATTAATAATCGAAATAATTTGTATTATGTTAAATTTATACTATTACTTAACTACTGAAAGGGTCATGAAGATTAGTTATATATTCGCATAGTCAATGGGTCAATGGAGTCAATGGGTTAGGTTAGTCAAAAGGTTAACTCCCCTTCATTGTATAGCTCCATGGTTAATTCAATGTTTGTATTTAAATTATTTACATTGAAAAACTATGAAATCAATGAATTGTTACAATTAAAAATTTTAATTGTGAAAGTTCATATTCAGATTCTAAACAAATCCATTAAAAATAAATAAACTATTCAATGTAATGAACAAATACATCACTTACAATAATCCTACCGTCAATACTAAACTTTTAATTGTACAAAAAATTAAAAATATTTACACTTACCTGACATTGCTACCCACAAGTTCCAAAACAAGAGATTGGATGTCAGTGTCTGTTACTCGTTTAATATGACCATTATTTACCTAGAAAGAAAATAAATTATAAGTCGACCATTAAAATAAAACCCATAACGAATACTGCCAATAATATTAATAATATAATGGTTAATTAGTGTTCATAATATATATTTATTTATACTTATATTTTTGTGTATGTTATTCATATTTGTTATACAATATAGGTTAATATTAGTATACTAAATATTATAAGCTCTGGCCTATTTTAAAAACATTATTTATGTGCAAAATAGCTATGTGCAAAATATACCACATTTGTACCGTAAATATTAATCTATTGTAATGTTTGCTTGATATGACATCATAATAGCTATCAATTAAAGTAGTAAAAATATTTGAAATAAAGTACATATGGATGATAAGTGATCAATTAAAGTTTCATCATAAAAGCTAAAATACTTTTTCATAAAGACAACATCTAAAGTGTCTAAAAAGACTATATTTAGCTCATTTTGAGTCATGCATTAGTATTGTCATTAATTTTTTTAGTATATTCTACAAACATATATGGAATCTAATTTAAAAATTAATAATTTGACAATAAGTAGTTAAAATTACAGATAAGTCAATAGTAGTAAAGTAGTGAACATTCAAACACCAGTGGGTCAATTTGCCCAAACTTCCTCGTGATTCAAAAGTATTTACAATAAAAAAAGAGTTACTAATAATTACTACCCTTGCAACTTTCTAGTCAAATTTGAATAAAAATACATACATAACAAAGATAGACTATAACAAATAAAGATAATCACAAACTTATTAAAAAAAATATTATAAAAAAGGAAAGGTTTAAAAAACATTATAACAATCTGATTTAATGCAGGTACAGGCATAGAATGAGTCGAGATTATTCCACTATAAATGAGATTGTAAGACATTCAAAACTGCAAACAATCAAAAACATTCAAACATCAAACTAATAATTACACTATAGTTGGTGACTTCATATTAGAAATAAAATTAAATATGCAGACAGAAACAAAGTACTAGTATATAATATTTTTGCAAATATATGTACTAATATCTTCACTGTTGTGTAATTTTTCATATTATTATATTATCATAATTGACTTATGTATTTGATTTTAAAAGCTTAAATGATGCATTTTTAAATTCACTTCTGTTTTGTATTTTTTATAATCTTGACTTGATAAAACAGGTACAGTATATGTGTACCTATATATACATTATACCTGTGTCTGTATGATATAATAATATTATACTGATCCTAATAAATATTTATCTTATAAATTATAATTTTATTTCTAGATTCATATAATATATATATATTCTAAAATATATTCATACATATATTCTACATATATTTAACTACTTTATAAATAAATAAAAATTAAATTATAACAAAACAAATCTATAATATGTTGTGAAGCTAATGTTCATATTTGTTACCTTCTGGTGTATACATGTTAATTGATATATGTTTATTACATATATGTGATGTAAATGTGATTAAAAAATTGGAGAATTTAAGACATATACACTTTTATTGCATTAGTTGGAACATTTGTAAAATAATCTGTGTTTTTCCTTTGTTTACTGAATGTTCATTGGATGCAATGTTTAGGCCATAGGCTGGGGGGGGGGGGGGGTTGTGATGAGACTGCACCAGGACCGCCACCTGGGACTAAAAAGGTCACCTGAGAAGAGGTAAAAAAATTATTAAGTTATTTTCAATACAAAAATTTAGTAAGTGCCAAGTTATAAAGGCTATATCTAGTCTTTATATCTTTATTCTTATATATATGGAAAGTATATATAGAATATATACATTATGGTATTTTGTTTTTCTATAAATTTAACAAAAATCTCATAAGCACCAAGTTATAGATTTAAATTATAATATATATGTATATTATAATTCTATATTTTTGAAAAACACACAAAACACTCATAAGCAATGAACACACTACTACATGATCTTCACAATTATTTGATTTGGAGTCCACAAATATTAAAGTTCAGCAATATTTACATAATTACTCATACAAATATACAGTACAAAAACTAGATATTTGTAGAATAAAATATTTAGAAATATATTCTATTTATATATCTGTTATAAAATGATTGTATTATAAATATTATATATATTGTGTAATTTATTTGCTTTTCTGACCACATTCAATATCACCAAATTACTAAAAAAAATTGATACTATGAAAAACAATAAAAGTAAAAACAAAAACAAATGTCACAAAAAGCTATATAACTGTAAATTTTGTTTCTGAGCTAACCATTACAGTGCAAGAAATTGCTATATGCCAGAAGTGATGTATAAATTCAAAACTATAATATTTAGATCATAACATTTAATTAAATTTAAGATAACAATGCTATTGTTAAAAGACGTGTAAAACACACCTTTAATAACAATATAGTTACCAATCGCTATTGAATTTTTTTTTAATATTTAAAATATTAATCACAATTTTTTTTAAATATTAGATGTTATCCAAAATTCACAAAATAATATTTTAGTTGTGGGTGATTTCATACATAGATTATTTTAAAAAATTACACAAATAGAGTATACATACGTTAAAGCTTCTTAATAAAAAAGGTCACCTGTGGACAATGTCAGAACCATCACTCAGTGAGACCACACTGTGGGCCTCATATTCTTCATTCTTATGGGAGAGTTGATTAAAATTTAAAAAATTATAGTACTTTTAAAAATATAATTAATTCGAATTCAATTTGATTTGAATTTAATTTGAATTCAATTGGACATATGATTTATTTAATGGGTATTCAATTTTTAAAAATATGCATTGTTGGTTCAGTTTAAAAAATAGTTTCTGATTCTTGTTTATTGATATCTGATATAAAGGTATTATTAATAAAGAGGGTGGTTAGTATTGAATTACAATGAAAGACTAATTTTTTTTAGAAAAAGTAGTCATTATTTTTGCGTATAGAACTTGTTAATATAAATAAAGTCTACAAACATATTTTATTAATAAATTTATTTTACTTTATAAAAAAATTATTGTATAAGTTTAACACTAGAACAACCGTCAAATTTTTATACTGCCAACATCCATTTCGTCAAAAAAGACGAAATGTTGTTTCTGCATCTCCTTAAATGGTTTAAATACTTTTAATGAAGATTTAATATAATTTTAACCGATCTGTGTAATAATTTAAACTGCATTTAAGTAAAGAAGTTAGTTTTGTAAACAAAGAACGTATTATATTACAAATGCATATAGGTAACACCATCCAAATTTTATATAATGAAAATATAACGATCAATCTCAACAAAAAGACACTATCATACCATTGAAAAAAATAAACGTGAGTAATAAGAACATAATGTGTGAATACATGAAAAGTGAAAAGTTGTCACCTAGATATTGCTACATTGGAGACATGTGGTATATGTCACCTTGGTAACATTAGCAGCAGCACAATGACGGCCACATAATTTTTTTTTGCAGTTTTTACAAAAAATGTTGGATTTATTTTTGCACATATTTACAGAACATTTCTGGTATTTTGCAGCAGGTTCTTGTAGGGGATCCATTTCATTATTATTAGTATTTGCAACTTCAATCACTTTGGTTAATTGTGAAAGCAATTGGAAAATAAAGTATTTCCTTAATACAACAGAATTTGTGGCCTCTTTGTAGCAAATCCAACCATTTAGAGCAGCAATATCGAGGAGATTTTCGAATACTGCTATTGTCCACCGTCATGTTGCACAGCGCATTGAATACAGCCTAAGCATGGAATCGGCACAATCGACTCCACATTTAGTTTTGTTGTAATAACGAATTACAAGAGGCTTGCGTTTTTGCCCATCATGAACTGATGGGCAAACCATCATTCACGTGCATGGTTGAAAGGAGTTCAACACTTTTGTTTTTTCTTACATTTGTATTTTACAAACAAAACATGATTATCTGTTTTATACCAAAAACTGGATTCGTGCAGCTTCAGTGCCTTATCCAGCACAGATTTTGGAACTCCCTTATTGTTTTGTCTAACGGTTCCAACCATGGATGTATTTTTTAATAGTAGAAATTTTGCCAGTTCAACATTTGTAAAAAAATTATCTGTCATTATATTGTACCCTTTATTGAAGCAAGGCGCTTCACAACATGATCCGCTAAAGGCATACCGTTTCTCTCATCCTTTTCATATTTTCCTAGATAGGGAAATATGTTGTACACATATTTCGTATCATTGTCGCACAATAACCAAAACTTGAACCCGAACTTGTCCAGTTTGTTTGGCATAAACACTATGAATTTGCATCTACATTTCAGTGGCATCAATTGCTCATCTATAGTTGTACAATAATTTGGTGTATAACGTTGCTGGCAGTTGTTTGAAACTTCATCAAATACATAGCGTATATGTGCAAATGGATCCGTTTGCAATCGGTGACTTCTAGTCTGCTTGTCATCAAATCGTATGAAGCGTTTTATTTCAGAATACCTGTTGCGACTCATAAAATTATTGAATAATGGTATTCCATAGATTTTGGACCACAGAAAATTCACTGAATGATGTTTGCCATATAAACCATGAGCATATTATAACCCAATAAACTTCTCCAATTCTGAAATGGTGAATTGTGGAAGACTGTTACTTTCATTTGCATGTTTTGTCCTACAGGTGTAAATATGTCTAATGATGTTTTGAGGTATAAATTGTTTCCAGGAATTTAAAACAGACGAAATTGATTGTTTTATAATGGGTTTTACTCCACAGTTCTCTCTAAAAATATTATGAATCCTTGTTCTTCCTTGAGCAAATCTATTCATTGTACCAACATTTAGGTATTTCCATCCTCCTGAATTACTCTTATTTGAAGTTTCAGGTGGTCAATTCAACTGTTCACTTTCAACGTCAGAGTCATTTTCTGAGGTTGATCCATCATCACTGGAACTAATCTTGGGTATAGCGTTATCTAAAATATCACCATCGAAATCACTTTGATGTATATTATGTAAAGAAGCAATTGCGCATTTTGCAGTCTTTCTTTGAGTTCGGATTTGATTCATTTTTGAGCTTAGATTATAATGAAATAAATTTATAGATTACACTTCAATACAAATCATTATGCAGGGTAATTTCTCTACTTGCAACGCTGACATCAGACTATAATTAGCATGGCATATCTGGTAGGTACACAACTGTCTGCAATGGAAATTCATTACACAGTAAAATCAATAATCTGTCTATCTCTCTGAACATGAAGTGCAACCTTATAGGTTAGCTAGAATATCTTTCTTTGAGTTTGTATTGATTTTGTCAGAATTGACGAAATGGATGTTTATGGGGTATTTCTAATAAAACTAATTTATGTGGATAGTGAGAACTAAAATTTTATAAAGATACCATGGGTTTTGAAGCCAACAATATTGTTAAGAATATCATAAAATTTCTATTGATTTAGGTATGTTTTACAAAAACAGCAGCCTGCTAAACTTCAATTTCGTCAAAATTGATGTAATGGATGTTCTAGTCTTAAATGAAAAATATGTAATAAGGTATTTATAAATAAATTTGTAATATAAATTATATATTTGTTAAAAAATTTATAAATTTATAATTAATGAATTTACTGTTAAACTAGCATTTTTAGTAAAATATTTAATTATATTTATAACATTTTTCTCTTCTTTTTAAATCTTGATAATGTATTTACTTTAATATTATAATAACTAAATTTAAAACAATATAAAATAATAGAGAGAAAAACCTTCTAATTGATATAAACCTAATGATAGAATAGTAAATATATGAATTAAAATAAATAAAGGAAAACAGGTTTATTACATTAGACTTGTGCAGTCTGACTTTATAACTATTCTTATAATGTTTCATGACATATATATTATAAATAATGTAATACATAATTTGTTTATTAAATATATAAAATAAGCCATTCAATTTATGTGCTATTTTTTACCAGTGACAGCATGAAATACTGTAATGTTATAATTACTAATTAAGAATACAACATTTTATATATGGTAATTTAATATTATAAAATTATAACATAAAAAATAAATCATTATCCTATTATATACTAGCTTTTTATAATGGGGAGTAATTTCAGGATTTTTATGCATTGTCCATTATTTTACTCCAAATAAGCAAGGACTGCAGCACAGGGTTTGGGGCTCTGGCATAATAAATTTGAAATGTTTATGCCCGTGGCTTAATATTAATAACACTACCTTTCAGAATGTGAGTTTCCCACTGCCAAAATTGTGCTGCAGTCCCTGATATGTATCATACTCATATACATAATAAAAAATAAAATAATAAAAGACAAAGGATAATTGGTATGTAATATAATATTAAAATAAATAGTTAATGTTATAATTTAGAAAATATATACATTATGAATATTATAGAATATAGTGTAATTAACACAGCTTATTTTTAATATATTAACTATATACTATATAGTATATAGCATATAAACTTATAGATTATACAATTATTTATTTGACCTATATAGGTGATATTTATATAAATCTAATAAATACTTATGTATGAAATTCCCTAGATTTAAAGTATGTGATTAAATTAAATTTTTGAAAAAGAAATACTCTGAAAAGGAAAATAAATAATAAATGCCATAAATAATTTTTTAAATCTCAAAAAATGCACCCTTACACATTTTTGTGCCTGAGTTTTCAAAAAAAGCTCGTTTGACCCCCTCGACCCCCCTAGATATGGGCCTGATCTATATTAATTTGTCATGATATGATTATGAATTTTAGAATGTTATTATTATTATTATATTTCTTTCAAATAATTTGAGAAATAACTTACTTTCTTATCCCAGATCTGCAATGGTTTGCTACCAACGCTAAATAGTACCGATAGAAATCCACTCTGAAATGTATTTTTAAACATAGTTGAGAAACTATTAGTAACACAATCAATTACGAAAACTCATATTTTTTAAAAAGTAGCCGCGTTAAAATTTTTGTAGAAACTATAGTTACGAGTTTTTTAACTCACTTAAACAATTATTTTTTAATCAAGTGTACGAAGAATAAATTACTTCTGAATTCACTTGGGCGCCGTTTTGTTTCTCTCTAAGCACTGTAAAATAAAGTTTGAAGCAACACTTTTACGAGCATATGCTAATTTATCATAAATATAATAATATTGATACAATAGTATATTTTTTTGAGTCACGTTGATTTTGTTTAAAGTTTATAAGACCTTCAAGACGACATGAGATTGCCCATAAATACATTATTTTTAGTAAATGTAAGTTATCGAAAAGAAACCTACAATACTAAATGGGAATGGTAAATAGCAATTATTATAGTGGACCATAATTTTATATTACCGTTCATTTATTTTCTATATCAGCGAAATTTACATTAAATTTGTTTGTATAAAATAACATATTTTAAAAATGATGTAATTATAATATATGAATAATTAAATTCATTCACTTTTAGCCACACTTATATTATTATGGTATATCATAACATAACAAACCGTCCAATATACTGTAATTATGGTCCCAATATTAATACTACGTCAATGAAAATATTGAAAAAATGTTTTAAACTAACCACGAATTAAAAAAACTACAAAGCTAAAATTTGAAAGGAAAATTATGACAATATATAGAGATTAGCGTACAAAATACTGATCAACTTAAGTAGCTTTGTTAATCAAATAACAACTTATTAACTTACCCTCACCCATTCATTCGCTCGCGCATTCATCCCAACTTTTATTTTTGAAAATTTGTTTAAACAAAAAATTCAATATAAAAAATTTAAAAAAATTATTTTTGAAAATTTGTTTAAACAAAAAATTCTATATCATTTAAAAAAACTTTTATTTTTGAAAATTTGTTTAAACAAAAAATTCGATATAATTAAAAAAAGAAAACCCTTTGTCAGTTATTGTTAATGGGGCACTATCTAGGCATGATATAACACTTCAGTGCTTTCTTCGTGTCTTAGAAGCGGCAGCAGCCAAGCGCATCATAGCTCTAATGGTGCTCCACCATGTGAAAACACCCTAGCACACAGAGCTCAAGAAACTATATTCTGGTTAAATGGCAGCAAAGTTCAGTTTATGACCCACCATGCATACAGTCCAGATTTGGCCCCATGTAACTTCTCGCCTGCAAAGAAATCAATCACGGGTCTGCGCTTTGAAAACCCACAAGAAGCTGTGGCTGCTTTTTTAATATCGCCTGGACCAGTTTTTGGATGGATGAAGACTGGGCATAATTTGCTTTCAAAAATGGTTTGAGTGTATTCAGAAATGCTAGATTGTGAAGGAAAATATTTTGAGATTTTGTAATTATGTAAATAACTTCTTTTTAAGAAATTTGTAGAGTGAACTTGTCAATAAACCATTTTTCAATTATTTTACACTTATCGTGACATAGAATTTAAAATTTTGTCTTATGAAGCTATCCATTCAGATATCAAAATGAAATATATGGATTATATGTTTAGTGTATTGCTTTGATATATTGTCCGAGAATTTATGGAAGCCCCCTCGTATATTATGATCTCATATAATATAAATCGATAAAAAAATGTAACCTATATAACAATATATATTCCGTAAACATTTTATTTAAATGTTAATACATTATATACATTTTTAAGTATATTGCACTATCAGTTTTATCTAAACACCAGTCACCTTTTATAAATCTTTAGAATAAGAAAAATTACGTCACCTGTTTGTATAAAAACATATAATTAAAAATTTACGGATCACAAACATGTACTAAAAATGATACGATAAATATATTATGCATGCAACAAACACCATACAATTTATTAATTTGGATAAATGTAGGTTAATTTATGCTCGAATTCCTAATTGTATAATTTTTTTAATGTGAGAAAATACTATTTTGCTGTTGGCCTGAATTCTTTAAATGGTAATAAAATCACTTTAAAATATACTTTACAGTGCAACATTTTGTTTATCTTATTTATGCAATGGGGTGAGAAACTGAGTATCATATAATTAATTGGTCATTTATTGAAATAAAAAACTATGACATCCAGATTATAAAGACCTTACACACTATACCAAACTACAAGGCAATATATGATATATTTTTTAATATCTAGGAATGCTAACCATTCCATTTGAATATATTTCAAAATAAAATAGTTTCAAATGCTATATAAAAATGTATTAAACAGTATATACACGTATGTTTGGAAACATCATAAATGAAGGTGAGTACATTCAGCAGTACAATTTTGACATTATAGAGTGAAAAATGATTAATACAGAAAATAATTTAACTGTTACAATTATTAATATATCAATACTTTAAAGTTAATGATTCAACGAAAATAATAAATCATTTCACTAATCCTCAGACAACAAACTATATAATCATACTAGGTGCACTAAATTAATAAATCAAGAAAATGACAATCTTCAAAATTTAAATTTAGTATAAAACACAAATAAATATGTTTTAAAAATCATAATATAAGAAAATTAATAAACTGAAAATATTAGATACAAAGCTATGTAATTCAGTACAGACAAATAGTTATATTCACTGATAGTGAGAGGTAAAACTAGTCAGCACGAAACTCGAGAAAAGTAAAAGAACACAAGTTCAAAGTCTCTTGAAATTGTCGAACATCCAAACCAGTCACAATCGCGAAAATATCTTGCAACTGACGACCAACAAACTGTGTCATGTCGAGACCCTGAAAATACAAAAAATATTGAGTAGGTTATACAAAAATAAGTAGGATGCATTTATTCTATGTGTATTACTAATGATAAAAAAACTTACAAAAAAGTCTAATTGAATATATAACATGGTAGATTATATTATATAATAAGATTATAATGTATTTTTTAATTTTTTATAATTTTTGTAAAAAATATTTTTTATAATTTTTATAAAAAAATATTTTTTATAATTTTTATAAAAAAATATTTTTAATACTTTTTTCTGTATCAAAACTTTTGTTGATAAATTCTTTATAGGGTCTATATTTTCTGCTCAATAATTTGTTTGGGAACCTACTGTAAAATATTATGATGTCACTGACTATAGTGGTAAAAATCTTATAGCATTATAATTAACACATGGCTTAAAGCTAGACACCTAATTAATTAATCATTTCATTAGGAACCCCATTATGGACCTTATCCCTTAACTTGCCTCCAGTGCATAGTTATTTATATATACTATTATTTAATAATTTCAATTTTATTAAATTTGAAATAATATCGGCTGTATGTCGCTGTATGAGTTTTCCAAACTAATATTTCTATGAATAAACATCCAATGAATTTTTTACAGCTTTCTGCCATGGTTCATGATAAACTTTCCAGTGCTTCCCTACCAATTGTATTTTAATGTAGTTATGTGATATTTTTAATTTTTATACTGGAGGTAAGTTAAGGGATAAGGTCCCAAAATATATATTTATATTAACCTTGAAAACTTCACAAATTTTATTATAAATCATAGAATTTTTAACCGCATATGCTAAATACTAGTGGATAAATTTGACCCTCCCTCCAGTTAAATAGGCTTTAAATGCGCCTAGTTCTGATAGGGTTAACAAGAATGTGCAACTCTGTATACGATTACTATTCATTTAAATCAGCAAATTATATTTTGACGATAATGAGTAATCTTATATGGCAAAATTATTTTACATAATGATCACCTTTCAAACAGAATAAAATAATAAACAAATCATAAATAAATATTTATTTATTTCTAACATACAATATTTAAAAAATAAATAATTTAAAAAAATGAAGACAGTTTACTCCAAAAATTTACAATAAAAAGTTTGTGTTTACATATTATATAGTAGTGCAGTGATATAATAGTACTTAGTGGAAAACATAACTTCTAAATTATCAATTTTTAAAGCTATAATTTAAAATATCGATACACCATCTCCATTTATCTTTGCTTTTTTCACTTGTGAAAATATTGAACCAAATTTTATTACAGAGTATTAATGATAATTTTGACTAAACACTTAATTTATACTTTGAAAAATATAAGAAATTGAAATCGAAACATTCATATCTCTATATCAAGAATTTACACAATATTCTCCGATGAAAATTCTAATCTGGTAATTAAAACACTAGTTATTATTGTTTCTAGGAAATGTAGTTATTAATTTTTACTAATTAAAAAAATAATTTTCAAACGTATGATAGTTTACAATTATATATTTTTAAATCTATGTTATTATTTCTCCATGTACTTTCTTAAAAAATGTATTACATAGAATAAGACAACCTCAGTAACATCACAGAAAAAAATGTTTATTAAAATATCCAAAGTTAAGTAGCGGAATGAGAAATAAATGATATATAAAATTACAGGCTCAAAATTTATTTGTAAACATCATACTCATTAGAAGTAATTGTAAAACATCAAAGTAATAAAAAAATAATACGCAGCAGAAAAATTATAGCTGGCACTAATTAATATATTAATATTAATATATTAGAAAATCAATATTAATTTTAGCAGTAGCAGGCTTTTTTGGAAACCTATTTAGCCTAAAGGAGGTGTCAAATTGACCCACCAGCATTGAGCCTATCCAGTTAAATATTTTTAATCAATTTGGTATATTATGGAGTAGCTTTTATTTTATCTAATGATAGGCTTGGTTAGCTGCATATGTCGTGATAAAAATGTAATGATTATAAAAAAAAGATAGAAAAAATAGAATGTAGTGATTATTTCTTATTATTAATGACATCATAACAGTAATCAGTTAGCGCCAAAATATAATTTAGCAGAAAGTATAGGAAGATATAAGAGAACATAAAAGGACATAAGAAAACATAAGAGATCATAGGAGGATATAGGATGTAAGAGAACATAAGAGGTTATAAGAGGTAATATATTTAGCTCATTTTGATCAAAAGTGCATTACAAATTAGGTAGGCACTGAACATTTTATAACGATTGAATTAACAAGTATGGCGATGTAAATAATATTACCTCTATTTCCCCTTGTTGCAACTAGGCTTAAGGTTTACTAGTATAAAACATAATTTAAACAATATTGGTTTTAGATAAATGGAAAACTTAACTTTTCCCGATATTTTTATTACTATAATATTTTACTGAACATATAAAGAAATTATAAAGCAAAAAACTTACTGATGTAATCTGAGTGATATCTTGGTTTATCAGCGAACATAGTGTTTTGTAGTGCATCTGAAAATAAATAATTTCAAGTTATTAGAAAAATACACAATAAGTGAAACCTTTCAAATATACTACTGAAGCAAATTCATCGCCAGTGAGATATAGACAGCCCGTTTCCTCCTTATTAGGACTCATCAGCAGACCATACCCAACACCTACCAACAAAATATGCATAAATTCAGAAATACTTTACAAGGTCCGCTATGTACACCATGTAAGAGCCGATTTACATAGAACTAGTTTTAAAAGATTAAAATCCATTATACAAAATAACTGGGTAGCAATAAATAACGGTTTAATATGCACGTGACTGAACCAACATCTTTGGATTGAACTAAATAAGAAAAAAAGTACAATACCGTATCCTACTTAGAATATTGAAAATAAAACATCACAATAAATGAAACCTTTCAAACATACTACTGAAGCATATTCATCAGTAGTACATTTAAAAAGTTTCATTTATTCTGACTCAATTCTTATATTCAAAGTACGATTTGTATTTTTTTCTTTTTAAATTCAAAATATATTAACTGTGTAGTCATGATTAATATCAGTTAATACCATAACTATGTTTTATAAAATTTTAACGAATTACTATATAAAATATATCAGATTAAAAAAGGGAAAAAGTTAAGAAATAGTATTTTGTATAAAGTATAATATAATGTACGTATATTATATAATAGTATAATAAGAATTATTAAATAAAATATGAAATAATTAAATTATCTAAACATTTTATTAATTATTTTTTCACCACTTTTAGCCACAACTGTATCATAACATAACAAGTCGCCCAATATAATTATGGTCCCAATATTAATCCTATGTCAAAGAATTTTTTTTAAACTAAGCCCATATTTTAAAAAAATATTACGCTAAAATTTGAAATCAAAAGTATGAATATTTATAGAGATTAGCGTACAAAATACTGATATACTTTAATGTAGCTTTGTTATTCAAATCACAACTTGTTAACTTACCCTCCCCATTCATTCATCCCATCCATCCCAACTTTCCTTCGCGAAAATTTATTGAAATAAAACATTTATAATTCAAAAAGGAAAACCGTTGTCAAATACTTTTAATTAGTCCCTATTTAGACATGATATAATAAAACCAAACATACTGAAAATCAGAACATATTCATGGTATATAGATTTTCGAGAGAACTCGGAAATATTTGACTTTTATAAGGAATAAGTACGTTATAAAATAATTAATTTTACTAATAAAAGGTACACAATTATAACTATATGCATATCTATTTCTTAATTTGCACTGTTATATGGGGGGTAAACCAAAAATTATGGAAATACTGTCTTTCACTTTAGAAATGCAGAAAGTAAAACAATCAGTAGCTTGAAGATAAATAATGTGCGAAACACAAACAAATTACGTTAAGTTGTACCTTTTTCTTCTGAAATGCAACAATATTTGGTTTATTAATTATAATTCTATAAGGATATTTTACTACCTTACTAGGATGCCCAGTACAGCCTCTAAAACTAGTTTGCAGGTCTGTAAAACGATTATCAAAAAATAGATATGTACGTAAACCAATATATTCAAATAAATCCGGAAGTGGTTTGTGTTTAATAATTGAAAATGTTGGAAGAGAACATGTGACCTTCCCACGGACAGGAGAAAAGGCAACTTGAAGACAACGTTGACATTTATTCAGCTAACTTACCACAAGACGTATCAGATGATTAACTCGACGACGATCAACAAACGGCATCGCTATAGATAGTTCAATGTTGTACTTCTGCAATGGACATGATTGTTGCCTCAGACAACGACCACATTCATACCCAGCACTGTAATATATTCGATGCAGACAGGAGTGCAATTAAGTAATTTGGTATGACGATATTTATACAATATAAACAAAAATAAAACATATCAGAAATGCAATAATAGTTAACAAGCAATAATTTGCTATTTCTCGATTGTATAATTATATTTATTTTATTTTTTATCCATGTATATGGTTGCTAATATCAAAATTAATTTAAACACATTCAAAACAATTTGAGTGTTAATGTTTTGGCTCGTACCTTCCTATTTTGGTTCAATTTATTAAATAAACTTAGATTTTTATATCAATTTTTAAATTCCAAACTGTTAAGAAGTTGACCATTTCTATTAACCCTTCGTACGTACGTGGACGTACTTTTTAGGATTTGCTATGTGGAGAGCGGGTATTTTACCCCTCCTGGAAAACAAAACATCCTATCATCCGATTAAGCTGAACTTATCGACTTACTTACTAAAGACTTGTCGAGCGATTTTAATATTTAAAACAATTTATCGATTGGTATAATTTTTATGACCTGATTACGTCATAAACTCCAGTTAGGAAAACTATAGGAAAATAACCATATATGCTATATGTTGAGCAAAAAATTGCTATAACTTTTGTTCAATGCAACCAATTTACTTGATTCTTTTTGCATCTGATTCCAGATAACAAGATCTATATTTGTTGATATATGTTTATAATTATACTACTTATACAAATAAGCTATAAGTAGTATAAATGATATGAGCATTATTTTAAAATGTTGGTTATTTTAATAAATAATTTTATTAAAATGATTCAAGTTAAATGGATATCATTTATAATAAACCTATTTTTTCTATTAATGTTGTAAGTTTTAGCTCCTAATATAACCGGCAAGTATGAAAACCCAGGGGCGGGGTGTATAAAATGTATTAATAATAACACTAATAATTAACAATATTCGAAATTATCTTTGTTATATATTTTAGTTAGATAAAGGTATTTTAGCACTGAGTAAAAAAATCAGGGTCATACGTTTTACATTTCAATCAAAAACTTAATTTCTTTTAAAAAATTGGCATACCCCCCACTCCACGTACGAAGGGTTAATGCATGATTGTTGTCTTACTATACGTTATCGAAGTTATGCTCTATGTAATCTTACACCATTTTCACGGTTAATTTTAGGTTCCCTAAACATAGGAATAAATTCAATTCAAAATGAAACATTGTTCTCGTAAATTAATTAGAAATTATCAAAATTGTATAAATAACACCATTACAATATCTGCGGTGGATTAAATTTAATGTTCCGCCTAATTATCAGGTCAGTATTGGGAAGTTTTATGTGACTATGACTAAACCATTATCTACAACTTTGAACACAATAACGGTTTACTTATTATAATGCACCAAAAACTCATTTACTTAAAATGCATCAAAATGTTGTGACTTTATTTGTAAGATAAGTATATGATCGTTTATAAAAAAATATAATTTATCACACCATTTTTTTAGATCTATTAAATTGCCTTCAATATTTTTTTATTTTTTAGTACCTCAAAATTGGTTACACAAAGAGTTGTTTTTCTATACGTACATACTTAACTATAATAATAATATGCATGTAGGCAATGGATTAAGTTTCTAAAAAAGTTAAAGGTTTAAATCAACAGGTATTTTGAGTAAGGATGTAAAAATTTCTACTGACCTTGTATTACAAAGATTTGCAGATAGACACTCCCTACACACGGGCCAGGAATACGATTCGTTGGAATAGACGGATGTGATTTCGCCTAATAATTAAGATAGATAAAAAAACATTTTATTGATAATTAAAATAGTACCATTTTGAATTAGCCAGTTATTTTAGAAATACATACTAACTAAACAATACTGTATTTAAAGTTCTGATAAAATAGCTTTTATTTGTAACCATTGTATCATCACTTTAATTCTAATTATATAGATTTCACATATATAAAATGTATGTATAAAATTCGTAATATAAATGAGATCCACTACAAATCTACCAGAAAATTTAACAACGCTGCCAAGTTGAAGCTTAGAAAAAGACTGCATTGAGGATAAACAAATTGGGCGAAAACCTAGACCGGTTCCGTTGGATTCTGAAAAGATTGTCAATTGAGAAAATTGGTCAAATTTGGACAACTCTGAAATATAAATGAATATTTATTGACTATTAAAATAAATAATATATAAGACGGCAAAATTAAATGTTTGTACATATGCACATACCAAATGCTCCTTACTATGTATATAAAATATTTAAATTAGATCCTTGTTGAAATAAACATCATACAACCGTTTAATATTTTATAATCTATATACTCTGTAAATCTTTATAAATAAATTTTACCAAAACGGTTTGATGTTAAATTTTCTTTGCAAAATTTTGTAAGTAATATATTTTTAAAAAAATGCGATGTATAAAATAATAACAATAATTATTAATATACAATAATCTAGTAATTAACATAAAATTATTGTTATTATTGTAAATAAATATTAACAGAACAACGTATATCGCAAAGTAGAATGAATTAAATATTTTTGTTGGAAAGTACAACTTTTACATAGCTGTTTATAATTTAAAACATATATTGATATTGAGCTCTTAATTTTTTTACATAACTTTTATTCACATAATTATCACTTTTAATCACACCTTTCTTTTACATTTAGTGTATTAATATATCATATAAATTTTAATTTTAATTTGGAGCATGTCAAAATTATAAGAAGTAACAATTAATTAACAAAAACTACTTATATCGTTCAAATATTAAAAGTAATTAAAAAAATCGAAAACAAAATTATTAAACAGATTATAAATTAAAATAAAATTTATTCATTAATTATTCATTGTATGTAGTTAAAAGAGATAAATTTTTATAAATACAAAATTAAAATAATAAAAAATAATAGTATATAACAAAGCATTAAATTAAGGATATTTAAAAAAATATAACGTCGTAATAAAATGACAAATAACAAAAAACAAAAATAGTAAAAAAATTATGGAACATAATTAATTACAATTACACAAATAGTGAAAAATGACTTTTGTATTTATAAAGTGTAATGAAATATGGAGACATAGTAGTACTCTTGAATAATAATCATTTAAATATTTTTTAAATATTTACTAAAAATAATATACTAATTTCAATTTGTAGCGTTTTAAAAGCTACTCGTATATTCTCTGATCTTTCGATTTTCTTAAACTTTTAAAATTTAAGATTTATAAACATCCAACTTTTTAAATAAATTAATGGCACGCTACAAAATGAAGATAGTCATGACATCGTCAAAAGGTCAATACATATATTTAATATAGAATGCATGCTGTACCTTTGGTCATCACCAGATCTTGCAAGCGAACAAGACTGAATGGCTTGAGCGAGGTTGGAATGTGGGCCTCCTTGGTATATTTAATCCGCTCTATTCGAGAGCATTGACGAGGCAAAACAAAAAGGCAGCGAGGCTCCTTGAAATCCTACCAATCAAAAATGTGTCAGAAGGATATTTAAAAATATGTATCTAACAAAAATTGGTTTAATAAATAGTTTGTAGGATTTACGAATAAGATGTTCCTTGAAAAAGACCAAAATATCATAAATTCAAATTTTTTAATAACTACAAACTTATATAAATAACTGATTCGTTAATCACGCATAGTCCAGCGATGTACGGACGTTCTCGATTATTTTGTTCAGTTTGTAACATTCCTGTATTTTCAGTGTGTTTTCTCTCAACACAATAAAGGTGGCATAGCAGTTAATACTTCAAATACACCTCAAAAGTATTGTGAATCTTTAGATAATTCTCTCCGTCTATGTTATTATGTGCGCCCTATCTACGGTCAATAACTAACTAACTTCAATCGCATTCGTCTATTTTTTCACATTCAAACAACCAAATTCATCATTACTGCCATTCGCAGCAGTTGCACCAAAACTTCAATCCAACTGTTACAACGCATTTTGAATATAAATGCTCGTGTGGTCCTGCGTCTCCCAAGGAACAGTCGGCCTTTCTAAGATGCTGAGAGATCTGTACTGGCTTTCTGTTGAACGCCGTGTCATATTATTTAAGCTCTGTCACCTTAACAATGGCCAAGTTCCATCTTATATCTCCCCAAACTTGTCAGAACCGCAGCATCTTCTAGATCTTCCATGTCTCTTCGCTCGCATCAGGCAATTGTGCTCCATCAACCTATCGCAAAAGTTCACGCAGCTCATGGAGCATTTTCTTACGCTACGCCAGGAACATGGAACTCTCTCTCTGACTTGTCGACACAAGTCTAATATCAACTTATCTAATTTCAAACGTCTATTAAAAACCGAAAATGTTCTCTTAGTTTATTTTCTTTTCTAGTTTAAATCGTTTTGTCATACTTCATAAGTTTATTTCAATAAATGTCTTTAAACATACATATTATTATTATTATTATTAGCTTATTAGTCATTATTTTAATTATAAATTATTATTTTATTTATTAAACTATATGTATAATTAAATATAATTAAATAATTATATTTATAATTAAATTATAATTAAATTATAATTAAATATAATATAATATATATAATAAATAAATAATATATTAATATATATTAAATAATTTAAATAATTAAATAATATAATTAAATAATATGTATTATTAAACTATATTATATATGTATATTATCATATAGAACACATATACGATGTGGAATGTACTATTTCAGAACTATTACATACAAAATGACGCTCACAAAATGAAAAATACTTTTCATTCACTCCTTCTTAAAATAATTATTTCTATATCTTAGGATATATCGACTTCACACAAACCTTGCATGTAACTTGTAATAAAAAACCTGTAGCTTACCTGAGCTAACAGAACTCCTACCAAATAATGTCTTCTTCCAATATTCAAAGAATCCTAAACAATAACAAAAAGTAATTAAAAAACATGAATTTGAAAACATAATCATAATATATAGACACATTTTAAGTTGTATAAATTAAATAAATTTTTAAATAAAAATAATTTTTTTAAATTCAGAAAATAGTAAAAAGTATGGCTAAGAAAACATATTTTTTATAAATTTAACAAAACAATTTAAGAATAACATTAGAACTGCAATTGGGAGAGGAGGACGTTGGGGTAAAAATTAACACTAATTTCTTTTTATCACTACAAAAAGCAATAGTCCAATTAAACTGAAGCGATATATCTGTCGGGAAGACGTTTAGATTTTTTTACCAAAATTAGTAACGTGGTTGGTATGGTGTCTATGTGAAGCCACCAAACGAATTATATGTTTTTTTAAAAAAAATTGCCGTATATTTTACATATTTCAAACTTAAAATGACTGTTTGATGGACTCGTACAACAACGATGACTCAGAAATGTTATAAATGAGACGATACCTTTCTGCAGTAATGAATTAACTACTATTTTCCTACAATCCAATCAAAATCTAGTAATCAATATCACAAGTTTTCTATAATATATAGTATATATATATACATCATTTTAACAACTTTTGAAAACATCCAGACCTATCTAAACGACCGCAGTGTCTTCATCAAGATTTCCTGAAGATCTGGAACTACTTCTTGAAAGGCCTACTATGTGGCTATACATCTCATAAATAATAACCAAATTACCTGTAGCATCTGCACGCGGTTTGACACTTTGCGGCGAACTATTAATAAACCTATCCAAACGACTATAGTAGCACAGTATAATTGCAGTATAACAATTGCATAATATTTTCTATGTTGAAAAATATATGTGATGACTCTTCTAACAAATACGTTGAAGACTTACCAGAGAAACTCGTAGAGTATATTTATATCAATTATTTATGAACAAAAAAAGTAACAGTAAATATTAAATAACACTTACAACATAAGGCACTGGAACGCGTTGATCAACAAAACCCAAAGTCTGGAGATCAAGAACTGCAAATTTACACTCCGATCTGTGGATTCGATTTGCATCCCATAGAGAGAAACTGCTCGATCGAAAATTGTAGATCTGTCAGTCAGGACAGGTCAAGACAATCTTTAATAAATAAGCCTTAATTAAATGCCTTATAAATGCCAATAAATTAAGCCGTTAATTCTTCACATTTTTGTACACATTATTTAAATTTACGTACAATTTTATTAATATCATTTAATTAATTATAGGTTAATTAATTTTCGTTGCAGAAACAGACATTCATTTTCTAAAATAAAATATTAATAAATAAAATGTTCAATAGTTAACGGCAAAACCGATAAAGTTAAAAATTTTAATTTATACCAATCTTAACAGACAGTCAGCAAGTAGCTTTGTTGATGACATGTCAAAGCCGCAACTTATGCTGATAAGCTGAAAAATATGTTTAAATTAGCACATTAAGACTTTCTTAATGTCAATAGCGCTATCATAAAATTATAAAAATAGGGTTCAACTATGCTTTGACACATGCCTTATAATATTTATAAACTACACTATACACATAGAGCCTCTTGCACAAGCGAGAGGTAAACTAACCCTTGAGTTAATGAAGATAACCGACTTGCACAAACGCGAGGTAATTTACTCAAGAATTAAATCTTAACCCGCGTATTAAATTTTTACATTGAAAAGTTACCCCGTGTCTAGAG
>JAUZND010091776.1:0-15054 GCA_034780555.1 Coelogynopora nodosa
TACAGGTAGTTCGTGGGTTTTGAAAATCTTCTTTATTTTGGAGTCAATCGAGTCAGAGAGGAATGGGAAATTAAAGTAGGCGTGTTTGGTTTCTGGGTTTGTTTTGATTTTGTTCTTAGGTTTTTTTTCTTCTTCTTAACGATTTTTTGGTATCGTTTTCACGGTAGTTGTTAAGGTGTAAAATGTTTTTGAAGGTTTCACTTTCAGTTTGTGAGATTTTGTCTGAATTATTAGAGCATCTATCTATTCTTCTTGCTAGTTCGTTTGTTACGATGTTTCGTTTCGATGTGGAAGGTAAGGCTGAGTCAGCATGAGAAAAGAGGAACATATTTTATAATATTTTACTAATATATTAATAATATATTATTATAAGAACATATTTTATAAACATATTTTATATTATGAACTAAATGTCTAAGCCACATAAAATTGCTTATATAATATAAGAAAAAGTTATGCTATAGAAATTAATTAGTAAATGTTAAATCACCATATTATAGAATATGGTAGTTTTATGGATCATAAACTGATATAGTACTAGTCTACTGTAAATGTCATATTCATGTTAGTGCCAGAGATGTTTTACTTCTAAATGTAATACTTGTTAATTTAATAAAATAATAATTAGTAAAATATAGCGTAACATCTACTGTTTTACATATAATTTGTACTAAATAGAAGAATGTTTATTAAATGTCGATTAAAATGGAACAAAAGTTTAAAAACATTTTATGTTATGTGGTAACCATTTTAATTTATACTTAATATATGAGTAATATTATCACGATTTAAAAAATATATATAACTTATATTAAACACATTTAAAATGTTAAGTTATTCCAACAAACTATTCATATAGTACATTTAAGTGTTAAAATATTTTTATAAAACTGGAAACTTAACGGAAATTGTATATAATTTTAAAATTGTGCTGAAAAACCTTAGCAACATATTATCTTTATTAATAATTACTTTAATTAAACTAATATTTATTCATTTATATCAATAATTAATATCGGCGTTATGGTAATAAGTAATTTCCAATATTGATTAAGAATATTTCACTAGATACAATTTTTTTTAAATCCACACTGTTAACATGTAATCATGTGCAGAAAAGCATCATTTTTTAAACAGTTGGCATATATACGTAAAACAATATATCATCGCCAACTTAATATAGTCCTTTATAAATGCAAACGATTGTGAAACCGTTTGTAAAATAAGAAAAGTAACATTTGATTAATACGAATATAATTTAAATATATAAATATAATGTACGTAAATAAATTGTGTTTATTGAAATGTTGTAACATATTTTAACTTTAATTTCGTAAAACAGTAATACATCGCAATAAACCATCAAATTTAAATATTTTTATTTCACTAAATTATCAAATTCAGTTTTACTTGTGTACAAATAACATTATTTAAAGTTATATAAGTATTTATTTAAAATTACTTAACACAGATGAGTTAAACATCTTCTGTGTATTTTACTAAAATAGCATTTATTATTGCTAAATAATGTAAAAACACCTAAATTTTAGATACTTATTAATATTTGGAAGATATACCAATTTAAAAAGCGTACTTTGTCTGATGACGCAATTCTACTGTTGGATAGAAAATAACATTTATAAATGTCTGTATCGTAATATGTTTGTTACTGTTTTTTGATATATATGTTATTCAGTCTGTTATTCGAATCTGTTTATAATCATTTCATATGTTATTATTTATTGTTATTATTGTTGCTGAACAATGATAATATACTGTCACTCAAAAAATTAGACTTTTCTTTAATTATGAAAATTTTGGATACATATTGTAACATCTAAGATATAATATTCTCATAATAATTATAATTAGAATCCTACAGTTCAATGCAATAAAATTCTAAAGTTTAACCCAAAAGAGTATAAAATCATATAAAGTTTGAAGCATTAATTCTAAAATTCTAAATTTAACTCTAAATCCTTAAAAAGATTAAGTTTAACTCTTAATCCTTAAAAAGATGAAGTTTAACTCTTAATCCTTAAAAAGATGAAGTTTAACTCTTAATCCTTAAAAAGATGAAGTTTAACCCAAAAATCCTTAAAATGATGAAGTTAACCCAAAAAATCCTTAAATCCAAAAGTTGACTTATAAAATCCTAGACCCAATTATTTTTATCACGCAAAAGAGGGTGAGTAATTTATCCATATTATAAACGGACCAAATTTAAAATTATCACGTCCCACAGAACTCCCGTTATGTTTAATGTCAATAATCCTAGTAAGTTAGCGGCGAGGGTCAGTGAACTGCTAATTATTTATTGTATACAATTTAACAGTGGCTGGCTGGAATCAAGTAATGTTTCAGAAATTGAGAACTAAAGTTAATTAGCAGGTGACGCAAACTGACGTATTTTATCATACTTTATCTATTAAGCATTTGACTAACTATAGTAAAACTTTAATAATTATTAACTAGTTAGCAGAGCACGCGTGGTCTATTTATAGAAAATTACGACATCATATTAGTTAGTAGAGGCCAAGTACATACTAGTAACGCTTTGGGAATACGGCTTCTAATCTTTAATTTAAAAAATTCTACTTCTTTATTGATAAAATCTTAATATTTAATATAAAAAATCCATTGAACAAAAATTTCACTCACTTGACTGGCATCTCATGGATAGGTAATTGAGTACTTTTAGATCAAGTTTGTCTCGCCTTTGCCATTTTGAACAGATTTTGTGAAATATTGATCGAAAAACGGTAAGTTGTGAACCAGTTTTGTAAACAAGTTACTTATTGGCTTTAATGTTTTTCTTTCATCCATCAAGCTATCCAAGTACAATGCATTCGTTAGATTGCACAATATTTGTCCTATTTCCTATACTTTGATCACATTTACAGGGTCACGAGAAGGCTTGTACTCTGTTCCGGTAATCCAGTGAATAATTCGCAAAGGTTCGTTGAATACGAGCCGACGAGTATTAAATAAATTCCCCTATATTGATAGACCAGAAAAAGTCATACTAGCATTGCGCTTGTGTTTTGGCATTCATTGTTTATAAATATGGTGGGTTATGTTTCCAAGTAAATTTAACAAACTGTTATCTAATAGCAGCCAATGTTTTCAAACATTATTAAATTTTTGTTATTATTATGTATGAACAATATGCACCAGAGTGAAGAGGAGGATCTATCTGATGGTTTCATTAGTGACACGGTTCAGAATACAATAAACTATTCGGAAACTAATGATGACGTTGCGTTGATAATAAACCTCTAATTGATTCAGAAATTAAACTGCTCATTTTAAATAAAGATGATTATCACCTTCAGTCTAACCCTTTTCTTAATTCACATATTCCAGACCAGGAAATTGGAGAAAATATAAGCCCGCCTTCGTACACTTAAGGATATCGAAAAAGTAGTGTAACAAAAACTTCATAATCCTTTGATTTTATTAAATAAGGGACCAACGATTTTGATAAAATTTACAAAATTTATGAAAGTAGATCACCCAAAAATAAAAGGATGCCCCGATCTAAAACGATGCCATAAAAATCAATAAAAAGTAATAATATTATTTTCCGTGATCAAGTCTGATACCATGTTGGATAATGGAATTCAATCGGAAACTAGACAGATTTTGATAGTTACTACAAAAAAAAGTGAAAAAGATGAGAAGCAAGCGCAATGTATGTTGTTGATATGTGTTGTACCAATATTAAAAAAGATTGTTATATCAATCAATTATTTCAACCATGTACTATTTATACTTCTGTATTAGGGTTATACTTTCAGATCTTAGCATTCTATAGATTATAATTTAGGATTTTGTGATTAAGCTTTAGAATTGTATAGGTTAAATTTTAATATTTTATGAGTTAAACTTTAGGATTTTATAGGTTGAACCTTAGGATTTTATAGTTTGAACCTTAACATTTTATGATTTAATGAGTTAAACTTTAGTATTTTATGGGGTTAAACTTTATGATTTTAAGATTTTATAGGTTCAAACTATATGATTTATGATTTTATGGGGCATAAACTCTATGAGATTATTGGAGGAATTTGATTATTGATGCTATTGAAATAAACTGGCGATATCGGTGTAATGCAGCCAATATGGACAATAACAAAAAATATAGTACGATATGAAAAATACTAACAAAAAATGAATAGTACAAGACTGTATATGGATAACATTTTAAGTCACTTGAAAATTGCTGGTGCTTTTGAACTATATTTCATTAGTAAATGTATATTGGACTTTTATCATAACACATATTATTGTAGTTATTTTATATAAGAGTATGAATATAGTACCGAATAAATTCCCGTTTATTAAACTGCTAAAACAACGAATATATGTAGAAACCATGTACCGAGTGAAAATGACTCTGTCACAGAAAGAGTATCACTATTTTGAAGTTCTTAAATGAAATAAAACTAGTTTCAAAAATATAAAATGTTAGCTTTCATACTAATTATTAACACTTCTTGCGTAATCAAAGAGATCACATGCTTTTAAAAAACCTGCAATTGATCTAAAATATTAATCGGCCCATGTTGTGCTGGCAAAAGGATTGACCACATTGAAGAACATAACATATGAATATTGCGCAAACATACCATCGTGACTGTAATTTTCGAAATGGCTAAAATTTTTGATAATACTGAAATTATGTAGAGATGAATTTTTACATATTATATTATATTTAAATTAATAATAATCTGTTAAAAACTTTTTGTAATTTGCACACCATGATTACGCCTTCTTGATGAAAGGTGAAAGCTCGGATATTTTGTATTAATTGTAATAAACCTAAAATTTTATTGGGGTTTTTCTTTTGCATTTTTCAGTTGTAATAGTAATTTCGACAATATATAATATATTGAACTATTTATTTTTAAATGTAGATATTCGACTTTTTATGTTATGAGAGTGGGCATTTGTGTTGGAAAAAAATGATGACAACCATAACAAAATTATGGAAAATAATAGGAATTATGTGTAATCTATTTTTCCTAAAAAACTTTACATTGTATACATTGTGATAATCATTTAATTATTCTGGAAATATAAGTTTTTAGATAAATGACTATTTTTTTGCTACATGCTATACCTATATCAATAGTATTCATGTCAAATCTACGTACATTGGGGATGTGTACCTCCGATAAATTCTTAATCATTGCATTTGCACTCTCCATACTTGACATAGTCGGAATTGAAATTAATCAGATCAGTAATTGTATTTTAATTGGTCCAAATTAAATCCTTTATTTAGTCGTAAACGACCTTGACCTTGTTTAAATCGGCACATATGGGGTGTCACAGCATCCAAAAAACGGAAACTCGATTCTGATTGACCGAAATATATTTTTAAATGGTGTGAAATTTGAAATTCATTCCCACTTTATTTGGTGGTGGGAGTGAGGGTGGGAGAGGGGATGTGAGTAGACACCTCTTTATATTTAAGCCAATTAGCAGAGGTCACGTAATTGTGTAGACAATTCCACTTCTATACTCATTGTGATTAGTAACAGAGTTGACATCAAAAGTAACAGAGTTGATATAATATATTAAAGAGCTTATTTTTCAAGATAGTAATGAAACAATAATGCAAGTAGCATTTGCTTTACTGACAAATTACTATTTAAACAATATTGTAAATAATATGCATAATTAAAAATGTATAGCTTAAGTTATATTACAGTCTATATACGGTAACAGAAATAACATATTATAATGGTAAGAGTTATACAGAACAAACAGAAATGAAAGAAACAGAAATGCAAAATAACATAAGTTGTTTAACAAACGCCATGAACTTATGTTAAATTCTATTTATTGTTACTATCTGACAATCTACCACAAATTAAATAAAAACCGAATCACCAAAGAAAGACACAATTTACAAATCTGAATCATTTTAAATAATGATCCTTCCAATTTGGAAATTTTCATAAACTGTGACTAGAGCCGTCTTATCCAACTCGAAGACACCCGACTTTGAAAAGAAAGTTAAAAATGACCCAGATAAAATAGTTAAAACTGTGAAGGTATTGTAATATAGTCAAATTGGATGACAAAGTCGTTGATGCTTTCAATTTTCAAAATCAAATTATTAAAACGGAAATTGAATATCTAATGCACCCCCCCCCCCTCCATTCTATTAACAAAGACACATTTTACTGTAAATAGATTTGATGTCATCCACATTTAGACCTACAGACTTGTTTCACGTCTAAGAATTTCTTCTACATGCCAAATTATAATGTTTTTCGTGGCGATCGTGCAGGTCGCAAAGGAGGTGGTATTCCAGTTTGAATTTGTAAGCAAATATCAGGGGCGGATACAGCTTTTTGATTTAGGGGGGGGGGGGGCGGAATCATTAAAAGGGCGCTTATGGAGGAGATCAGCAATTTTTTTGTAAAATTTATATATTATAAAAAAATTATAGACTACAAAATTGGGTTTAATATAAATTTTATTTTTATTTATAAAAATAATAAAAACATTATGACACACATAATTATATAAATTGATTTATAAAACACCGCCGTTTTCAAAAATACTAATTTTAATAGATACATTGACATTGACAATCAAATCAGCTATTAACAAGTCTATTTAATACAGTTTTGGGGTGCTTCTTTACTTTTCAGGAGGCACATTTTTTAAATGCTCAAGGGCGCCTTATAAATATTTTAGGGGGGCGTACGCCCATTTCGCCCCCCCTAAATCCCCCACTGAATATCCAAACAATTCGCTTTCAATACAATTATTACATTGTCCGAAATGAACTGTACTTTTATATTTATTATAAATGTGTATTAATAAGAACAGTATATTATTATAAAATTATTTTATTATATATTATAATAAAACTATATTTATTTATGTTTATATTTTATTATTGTTATTATTTAATTTAATTAATTTAGTTTATATTATTATTATTGTTATTAGTTTATTACTATATTATTAATATTATATGTTATATTGTATATTGTATAATGTATATATTATTGTTTATTATTTATTTTTAAATATAAATCAAAACATATCCCTCCATCATTATCAGTTTCAATTAACAAAGTCACCATCAGGGGTCACGTCAAATGGTCACCGCGTCAAATGGTCACCAAAAATTATTTTTTAATAATAAATAAAACTGATTCTGATGTTCATCCGTCTAGGGGGACTACTTATTTGTCCATTTAATAGTTATATTGATATACATTTGTATATATAAACGAACGTTTGTATTAAAATTCTTTTTTTAGTTATGGATTTGGTGACGTTTTGTCGCGGTGACCCTTTGACGTGTAACCCACCATCAACTAAATCTCTGATAACATTGACGAAGCCAAAGGAACATTTTCTAAAATAAATTCTATTATCTGAGAAGACTTCAATGACTCAACGTTTCCTATCTCATTTTATAGTATGTTCTATACAACCACATTTTCAATGAAGAGAGAACATTCGAAGTTTTATTTAACATAGTTTTTAGTGTTTAATAATGGTTAATGTTATTCTTCCATATAATTATGTACATACATGTACATACAATATATATAATATACCCTGGCATTTTGCAGAATTTCATAAATGACTTATTAATTTTGAAAAATAAATAGTCATATACATGGCGTAACTATTATGGTTAATATTATTAATATTTTAAAATAATAAAATTGAGTGATTATAAAATAAGAGAAATTAAATAATAAATGCTACAATGTTTTCTAACAGTTTATTTTCTGTTATAAACTTATTTTTTAGAAGGGAATACAGGAATAATTGCATAAACATATTATTATAGAAAGTATAGAAATAGTTATCATTTTCTTCTTGTATGATCTTTGTATGCTTCTTGTGGGATTTTTATGTGATTTATGTGTGATTCTTGTGTTATTCTTGTGGGAATTTTGTGTGATTCTTGTGTGATTTATGTGTGATTCTAGTGTGGTTTATGTGTGGTTTATGTGTGATTCTTGAGTGGTGCTTGTGTGATTTATGTGTGATTCTTGTGTGATTTATGTGTTTCGTGGGATTTATGTGTGATTCTTGTGTGATTTATGTTTGATTCTTGTGTGATTCTCGTTTGATTTATGTGTAATTCTTGTGTGATTTATGTGTAATTATTGTGTGATTTATGTGTGATTCTTATGTGATTTATGTGTGATTCTTGTGTGATTTATGTGTGATTTTTGTGTGATTTGATTTATGTGTGATTCTTGTGTGATTTGTGTATGATTTATGTGTGATTCTTGTGTGATTATTGTGTGATTATTGTGTGATTTATGTGTGATAGTAATTCTTATGTTCATACATATAGAAATACACACAGAAAGCAGCGAAGAGTAAAAGGATCCATTACATATCATTAATATATAAATATACCCATAAGCTATAACCAGGACATTATATTGACGTATACAATAAAAAAGCATAGTTGCAGTTGAACATTTTAGGAACAACTAAATTAGTTTTAGTATAATTAAAAATAAGTATGTAGGCATAGTATTGTGAATAATCTAAATCTATATTAAATAAATTTGTGAATCCTATGCATTATAGATTTCATTAATTTTACAATACCGAATACAACATTTTAAACAAAAGTTAGCCTTTTCGTTTTTTCCCCTAGATAATATATAAATATATATATTATATATATTATATATATTTATAAAATATATTCTATTTATGAGAAAGTTAATAAAAAGAATTCAAAATAATAGTTTTAAATGAATTTTTTAAATATGTAATGAAAAATGAAAAATGAAAATGACAACAGAAATAACAATTAGGCTTACTTAATTAAAATTGAATTTAATTAATAAATGGTATAAACAGTTTAGATTTAAATTAGTTAAAAAAAAAAATTTGTTCGTATTTTTGACAGTTCAGAGTAAAATGTATATAATTCGGGCATGTTTTTATTTATTTTAAGTGAATGAAAATATCTCGCATTTATTTTTTTATAGTTTCAAATGTCGCTTATAAAATATATCACGTTTGCGGTAGTGTAAACAGTGTAAATTGATAGAAAATAATATGCTTAAGTCTATTGAATTCAACTGAAAGGAAGCAAATATTTTTAATGTAATCAATCTTGAAATTTCTTATTATGTATAGTTGATTTGCTCAATGTTATTTATAAATTGGGTTAATCGCATTACACTCATTGTCGTTTAGAATAATAGAATGGAAAACTTCAAGTCACAAAGTCACGAAAAAGCACGAAATGAAAATGTTATTCAACATAAGTTGAATAAAAGAAGCAAGCGAAAAAATATATATATTTGAAGATGATTGAAAATCGTCAATTGGCATTTTTTCTCAAATTATTATTTTAGATATACTTATCATGTCGGAACCATTATCAAACAATTCTATTCATGACTTTAGTGAACAGTTGGACATTGCGTTGCGTTTCTTCCCCAAAATGTCAACTTTTGCTTTCGGTGTAGTGTTCAATCTACTCTCCATCAAGACACTAAGGGATATCAAGGCGGGAACGTATTCCAGCAGTCTTCTTTTACTCCTCTCAATCGTGAATCTTTTCATGGTGACCTGGTATGGCACGCAGGACATAGTACAACTAATTATCATTCAAATCAGCAACAATTTTTACTGGCATCCTCCAACAAGTCTGATGTGTGATGTAATTGCACCGGGCAATTACATTCTAGCTAGCATGAACATCGTCATCCTCATGGTAATCGCCACGGACCGCTATGTGTACATCATGTACAATGTATGGTATCGACAAGCCATGTTCAACAAAACTGCCATTACTATCGGTACTTACTTGAGTATTATAATTTTTAGTATTCTGTCGGTATTGCCGCCGATTTTTGACATAGGCTCGTCATACGTCTTTAGTCAGCCATACAGAACTTGCAAATTGAGAGAAGGACTATATGAAAAAATAGCTATTTCTTTTGCTATTTTTACCCCACTATTTCTTATAATTGCAATGAATATTCGGGTATATTATTTTTATAGAGAAAGTCAAAAACGGGTCCAACGTAATATCGGCAAAAAACGTGTCTCGGAGGGGAATACGTCGGAAACAAAGTTGATTGGTCGGCAAGATATGCGACTAATCAAGATGATGCTGGCAGTCGCCGGCCTGTATGCACTCTCATATGTACCTTTTGGTTTTTGTATAATGTTCCCATTGCATCCTCTTCAACAAAGTATATCTATTTCGTTTCTAGGGATGAACGGATTATCTGATCCCGTGATTTATGTGTGGATGAATCTGATTCTCCGAGAGCGTGTGCTAATAACTTTGAGATCTTTGTTTCCATATCGTGTGTGCCATAGATCCCTTTCAAAGAACGCAACATCGATAAATCCAATGGAGTCATCGAAATCGAATGGCGCACATACGATTTGAAAATCACGGTTATTTCCGAGTTGTTATATACCAATTTAGACACTTTTTCTGGTTATTGTGATAGTTTCTGCTGAATTAAACTTTTTTATTATATTTGGTAAGTTTTCGATAAATTATACATTTGTATAAAACTCTATCTGACTAATTGAAGTAATAATTTTTGCCAAACACTGCATTACACTGACATATTTTGTTTATACGAAAAAATCAATTGCTCAAATTTGAAACAATAGGCCTTATCTATAAAAAATGAGTTTTTAAGCTTAAGCACGAAAAGTGAAGCATTTGTTTAAGCGTAAGCTTAAACACGAACTGATCAGATTGAGCATGAGCAAAAGATGGTGTCGTAATAATAAAAGCAAGTTTACACGCTAGAATTGTAAGCACAAGAAGTACAATCTTAAGTACTTATTTAAACAAAAAGTAATAAAATATATAATTATTCGTTTTTTATTTTACGTGTAAATTTTATTTAATTACGTAAACTGGTTATAAAAGCTTTTGTTAAATATAATAATAAATATAATTTACGTTTAACCTTTTCTTTACGTACATATAACACATGTAATTTTCTTTTATATATGTTTGAACACGGTACAAAAAAAATAAGTGTACGTAAATGAATTATATACCTACTGATTTTATATTTATATCAAAAATAAATTTTTAATTAAATTCGCTATTACAAGTTGTGCAGTAATTCACATTCAAATTGAAGTACAATAATAATTATTAAATTATTGTAATATTAATATGCATGAGCAATACAAATTAAAAATAGCATTTTTAGTTATTTAAAACGCAAATCTTGTATTAATTGTTTATCACTGGCTACACTTATTTAAAAATTCCGCATCTAATATTTATAATATTAAATTATAGCTGTTCTCGTTCCTTATAGTTATTTTATAATGAAAATGTAATACGTGAAATGAGAAATGTTTCCTGTTCGTTTTATAATTGATAAAGTCATATTTTTAAAATATGTTTTACGTAATAATTTTCTAAAGATACTTGCATCAACTATATTAATCATTGTATATAAATCTTACTCTGATTAAATATATATCTGCACTTTTTGATGTGTTACCATGCTTAATTTTATACACGATTTAATATTAAACAAAAACGTAAAAATAAATTATTTGTTTTAATTAATTATTTAAAAAAAGTTTTATGACCTTGAACAAAATGAAACGTAAACTTATTTGTTTTAAATGATCAAGGTGAAGCTATAAGCAAATGTTCAGTTTTTATTGATAATACTTAATATCTAATAATAATATAAATCACAGGCTATCATAATTTTTAATATACATTGATTTAATAAATTAAACTTAATAAACATTTTACGTTATATTTTATAAATGGTGTTGTAATATAAAATAACAAAAAATTATTGAAGTGTCTAACAGAAAATGCTTAATTTATATGAGCATTTACAAAATATGTAGGCCAACAAAAACATTACCTGTATTTTATACAATCAGATAGTGAAAAAAATAATATTTATTTATCATTTGATCTTTGCGTGTAACATTTTTTATTATTTGTTGTCGAAGATTATTACGGATTTTCATAAGAAGACAAATCCAATAAAATGTCGCGAATCACAAACACATTTTTTGGATTTCGAGAAACTCAAACTTTTTCGAATCGCTGACATTTTATTAACAAGTTTGACATCGTTATTACTCTTTACAATGATCTACTATACAAGAAGAATTTTATAATTTTAGACCAAAAGTAGTGTTAACTACAAAAAGTTTTACCTTATACAATATTTTAGTGTTGTTAATATTTTTATATTAATAATTAATTTATATAATAATTAAATTATTTTGCACCAATGAGGATCATCAAATCATTACTATATCTTTTTGTAAGGTGTTTTAAAACATTTTCTCTTATCGAACTCTTATAATTTATGTTTCTGTTGTCCATTGATTAGCATAACGTTGATAGGAGTTATTATAGTGATACGGTTATAAATGGACATTAGAAACTTGTATTATTGTCTAGTTGAAAAAATCTAGTTTTATTTTTTCATAATTGTTTGCTTAATATTTTATTATAGAAATCTACAGAGGATAATATTAACAACATCTCCGTTTTATTACAAAAACCATGATTATTTACAGCCATCTGTGGTTTGACTAGTGCATGTAACTAATTTATGTTACCTTGCCTAACAGGCCTACTAATATTCTATACCGGGTTGGGTATATGTAGCAATCCCCAAGATTAGCGAAATTTACAATATGTATATTTCTAAAACTAAATAAGTTATCTAAACAAATTTAACAATGAATTGTGTCCCATTAATCTTTATGAACGTACACAATGTTGAGGTTCCTATCGCTTTTCATTAAAAAAGATTATTATTCTTGAAGTTGAATAGGGTGTTTTGGGGGCACTTAATTTAAAACCTTTTAAATATATATACAGTTACATTGTGCGACCAACATCTGTTATATATTAACTATATATTCGGTATATAGTGTTTAATCATTGGTATGATTTGATCTTAATTTTATGTATTAACAAAGGCAGTTTAGTCAACCGTAAACATAAATAAAAATATACCTTGATTTTTCAATAATAAATCAAATTGATTACCATAACTAATTAAAAAAAATTCATTACAGATAAGTGATTTCTGGGAGGAATTTTGGAATTAAAAGTGTTCATATTTCGCAAAGTCTGACATAATTTTATTTTATTTGATTTGATTGTATTTGAAAATAAGTGTTTGTCAAACTTTCCAAATAAAGTATATTGCAAAATAAATATGTCTCATATATTTATATTTAGTAACATTGTCATATTTGACGGTGTCAATTTATAATGTATTTTAAATTTGTAATTTATTGTAAATAATTAATAAACATATTTATTATTATGTACATAAAAATTGCTGTTTATTGTTTTTTTTAACTTTATCGTTATATGATTACAATTGTATTTACGTATTGTTTACTTAGATACATATATTAAAAAATGCAATGATAGTTTATTTTATACATTATTTATAAGAATTGTACATTTTTGATGATGTATATTATATTATATTATATTATATTGTATGTATTGTATATATTATTTCAATTATATCAATTATAACTGAATTAGGTACATAGTATCATTATATCGATTGGTTATATTAGCTGTTGTATACGATTGTCTGTATATAAGTACAATTATATTTTAAACATGTTATTGATGTAATTGCAAATTTAAATTGTTGTTAAATATAATTATGACGTTTCAGTAAAAAAAATTTTTTTTACATCTTTTATTTATAATTTTGTAATTTCTTATTAATTATTATATTAATATTATTATAATTTAGATACAACGACATATTTTAGTATAATATTCTAATTTACCTATACATATTTATACACTGTATTTGTAATATGTTATTATATTACTTTCATATATTTAACAGTTGTTATCTATTTAGGATGCATTCGTACCCAGAGTACATTTAAGATGTTGTAATAGCACGACTGTTGTGTTTAAATGTGAATATTTCACAGGCAGGGGAAATGGACACAATCGGCCTTAGACTAGGGAATTTCAGATGAATACGAATGCTAGAAATGAATAACTTGACGTTGTAACCCGGCGTTTACGCTGTAACCTGAACATACAAGAGTGTCTTTGTTAATCATGCTCCTTTTGTTTTCACTTTGAGTAATTTTAGCGTTATTACTTCTCTTCGTATAGTTGATTGAAAGTTCCAGATTGGTAAACAAGACAACCACAATTCCTTCAAAAAAGTAACTTTCTTATACATTTTATGAAGGGTTAGTAGAACTACACGACAACAGGGAGCTAATCAATAGTGTATGTATTATGTCAAAGATGCGAACAAATGTTGCGAGTTAAACGACAAACTCAAAATAATACCAAGGTGGTTATCGAATTTGTTCACATCAAAGGGATAGAAAAGGGCGGACAAAGTGTTATAAATGTTGTCATCTTGTATGCTCACGCTCCTCGTTATTAGATGTACTCAACATTAATATATATTTACCCGATATCTGCTATGAATGAGTTAAACAGTCAGTTAAAACAGTTATATATAATATCTATTATGCCGACTCTTGAACTTACATTATAATATCAACAAAATATATAATATATTAATCAGATGTACACAATGTTTATGCATATATACATATATATTTTATAATAAAAATTATGAATAAACTATAGTGTTTTGAAAAATAAAATTAGGAGTAATCCTTTATTGAATGAAGAACAATATATAACATATAACATATTAATACTCGATATCTAAAAAGTTGCACGAAAGTCTTATATTATATTGATTATTGAATACATGAATTAAAGATTTTATAATTATGTTACAACAACAACACACAATTCACGATATACCATCAGGAAATGCGCCCCGCAGGTTTACCAGATGGTCAAATGCTACTGGGGGAGAGGCAAGAGCCAACTCGAGTACTGCAGCGGAGAATGAAGGAACGGTGCCAAACCCCACTCAGGGAAGCGCTGGGCCAGATGATCGCGAACGGGAAAGGGATGGTTTCAGCCTTCGTGAAGTATCGACGTTTGCCACCTGGAACATCAGAGGAATGAGCACCGGAAAACTA
>JAUZND010091777.1:0-15054 GCA_034780555.1 Coelogynopora nodosa
GGCCTGTCTTCCTGTTTTTATTCATATTTTATCACATTTGATAAGGGAAGTCTTCTTCCGAAAATTTATGTAAAAAAAATATATTTATTTTACAGCAGCTTGTGCTTTTTCTTCTATTTTTAGCCTAAAAATAGTAAGATGACACATCGGTTCATCCACTCAAAATTAAGGTGAATTTTCGCGCCAACTTTTTTTTAAATGTTTTCAGTAAATCAGAATCGAGTATTAGTTTTTGGTTGCAATGGCTTCCAATTGCCCGATTTAAACGAGGTTAATAGATTTTCGATTATTTCAAAGTCATTGGATTAGATTATTCTTCGTATAAATTGATCTCTAAAGTACTCTAATGAAAATGGTGGTAATCAATCCTTTAAGTACAACTATTGATTTTTTTCAATTCCGATGCATTGAAGTCATACAATTACTGATCACGGTGATTTCAATGGTGATTCCGAGTGAGTCGTGGTTGCTGAGTTTGATATGCCGACTTACGAATTGTTCGGAAGTATTTATTCTAATGGTAATAATCGATCATTCAAGTATATTTATTAATGTTCATAATACAAAGCATTGCAGAAATAATAAATGTTCGAATGTGGAGATTTCTTTGAAAATCCGATTAAGTTTGGGTCAATTTTACCCAAAGAAGACGTTTCATTAATTGTAATATTTTTTTAGTCGATTTAATTTTTCATGAACCAATAGAAAGAATATAGCAGTGGGATAAAATTCACCTAAAACTATTTTGTGAACAGAATATATAAAATTGCATATTTAAATAGCCTTTTTACTATTTCATTTGTATATATACGTATATGCCGCAAAATGAATACTATACAATAATGCTTTTAGATTGGCACAAAATACTTCTACAGTGATATCTTAATGATATCTAGTGGACTATCTGCACAATACATTATAAAGATAATCAACAATACCGTAACAGGTGACACGCCGTGTTCTATTTGACTCAATATATTGTAATATGATCTTCTTGAACGCCTGCAAATAGTATGGGCCTAAATTGGCACGTTGCGAGACATTTGTGACATATTTATATAACTGCTCGATGTAAAGAAAACTATATTGAGGATAAGGAAGGACATGTAGATAAACGCCCTTGTGTATAACAATATTTCTATTTCACCCTGTGTATGTCTAAAGTGTGTCAGATTACATATTAGGAAGTTATAGCTCATGATTCAGTATACCTCACATATAATTGTGTCCCTTTATTGTCAATAGGATACCTCCCATTCATAGTCTATAGATCGTCACCAGTGTTATCGTCATCGCATCTGTCATTACACGCGCGCATTATGTCATTTTATTAGATCCACTTAATATATCACATGAGTTCAGATAATAAACAACTCACATAATAAGACAAATGTTGTATATTAGTATATTAGTGTACTGTTTATATCTTATTAATAATATGCATTTATATATTCTGTAAATTATATTAATGTGCTTTTATTCCCTAAAATGAGATCCCTAATAAACCTATATTTACTATGCTATAATAATTATTAAATATTTTATAATATGAGATCCCTAAAATTTAATAAATATGGTGACACCATAATAATTGCATTGATACCATACATAGAGAGACTAGAATGGTCTAGATAATATACATCCAAACGAGACCATTCCATTGTGACCATATTGAGACTATAAAGAGACCATTTTCCCGAAGAGTATAATAGTTGAATTTAGTATGAAAACAGTATGTTCGTGATTTTCATTGCAATCTAATTGATCTAAGCTTGAAGTAGGCATAAATCTCGATGTCTGTTTTTGGAACAACTTGCAAAGAATTTAACACAAGAGTGAAATCCACCAAATTATTTAATACTGCATTTTTTTTAATTGCGTGTTTTGATTCAGATGAGGAAAGCCAAATAATGCACGAATAAAAAATATAACGTTCGTTAGCGTTATTATCTAAGAAACAACGACACGAAGCTTCAAACAAATGTGCAAATTTCATTACACCGAATTGCAAAAATCACAGTTCTTCTTCTTCTTCCGTTAAAGTCCCAAATCGCATAGCGCATTGACGGGACTATTTGTTTGTGTTCATGAGCTTGTTCAGGGCGGATTCACTCAGGTTATGCCATGTTTGAACTGATGATTGAAAAAATGACTGTTTTGATGTGTCGGACCTTGCGTGTTGAGCAGAGAGACGCTGGTTGTGTCCGCGGGTCCTGCTGTTTAAGTTTGTATAACATTCCGGGAGGGGGACGTCCAATTCACCTTTGACAATTTTTACCAATGTGGAGGTTTTCAAATAGGATCTTCTTTTCTCGAGGGGTTTTCATTGAAGAGCTTCCAGCGTGTTTGTTATGAAGTCAGGATCGTAAGTAGTGTAGTTTCTAATGACAAATCTTGCTGGAGCTTTTTAGACGTGTTCAATTGCATTGATGTCACGGGCTGTAAGTGGATCCCATATTTGGCAAGCATATTCCAGAGTGGGGTGTGCGTAGGTGTGATAGCAAGCTTCTTTGATTTTTGCATTTCAACTACGGACATTGCGAAAGAGGAAGCTGAGAGTCTTTTTAGCCTTTGCTGTGATTGTGTTTACATGGATGGACCATTTAAGTTTTTTTTGGATTTGCACACCGAGGTATTTTGCATGCGTAACGTTAGTAAGCCGTTGGTTGTGGATTATATATGAAGTTGGGATAATAGTTATTTTCCTTGTGATCGTTATTGTTTCACATTTGTCTGGATTAAATTCCATGAGCCATTTTTGCTCCCAGAATTGCAATCTGTGGAGATCTTTTTGCAGTTCAATTGTATCAGAGCTATCTGTTATGGTTTTATATAGTATTGTCTTATCCGCGAAAAGGTGACAAGATGACTTAATGCCATTGGTGATGTCATTTATGTACACTAAAAAGAGAAGGGGCCCCAATACGGTACCTTGTGGTACTCCGGACGTGATAGGGACTGTTGAGGAGGTAGTTCCATCAAGAACAGCCACCTGAAAACGGCCCACTAGAAAACTCTGTATCCATCTAGGGGTGTTCCCACGTACTCCGTAGAAATTCAGTTTAGAAAGTTCAGTTCAGTTCATAGCAACATTGATAGATACTCTATATAATATAATAATTATAAATAATAATAATGTGTTATTTTTATATTACAATATAATATATATTATATCGATATTTACTAACATTTAAATTTTTTATGAATAGCCAATAGCTCTGATACAATATTATCAACAATATAATGCATTTCTCTGAGATGGCCGGCTGTTTTCTATAGCGTTATGTTATTTGGTTGCATTAGACATTAATAACTAAGGGAAAAGTAATAATATTTGTCTAATATGTCATACGAATACTCTTTTACATCAAACTAATTAAGCTATTTAATTAATTTATTTAAACTAATTAAACGCTCAGTTATTCTATACAAATACAAAGTATAACATGTTTATTCTATTTGAAAAACCAAAACGTCTTTACTAAAAACTTATTTATGGAAAGTAAGTAGCATATTTGCAATAATTTAAAAGCGATCATTTTCTATTTACAAATAGTAGAGCACACATATATGAGTTTCAGTATTCATGCGTCTAAACATATCAATTATGTTAACTTAAACAAATTATGTTTGGGTCAAATTGATCGCACTGATCAGACAGTTAAGTTGTTATCAATGGCGAAAATATACCTATATAACAATATTCCAAATAAAAATGAATATAAATATACAATATATACTAAAGCAAACAAAATGATTGTATATTGTATATCTATGAATAGCGTTACGGCGTCAAGTTAGCGAGGGATAACTTCGAAACTGTTTCCAATATAGCATCAAAAGCGGGACGAGTTATTAAAAAAAATCCTCTAATGACAAATTATCATTTTTAGAAGTTATAAGATGCGCCCGAGTAACAGACGAAGTGAAGGAACTGCTTTTTAAATTTGGGTAATGAAATACGCAGGCCTATTTATTTATTTATGTATTTATTTATTTATGCGGCCTTTATTTATGCAAGTCTGGTGTAAGCGGAACAAGTAAATAACAACTATAAGTGACAACAAATAAATTATTGTAGGCCAATTCATATTTATAAAATTCACATATTATAAAAACTGCATACCTACCTAATAGTAATAGTTAAACTAATTTGCTACGAAAAGTAGACATTAAATTTTTATATATTTTCCAACGATTTACTAGATTCTAAACCAGTAAATATTGATATTATCAGGAAATGAGAAACTATAATTTTCGATTATTTCAATGTATTCGGTTTTCCAATTTCCTTAGCCTACTTAAAAAAAGGTAAATATTATATCGTCCAAAAAGGTACAATCATCAATCACGTCAATAAATAATTATTTATAAATCTATACCACAATGTTTATCTGTTAACTAACTAAATCAGAGCACACATTCTATTATCCTTTATTACGTGTTATAAATTTTTCTATTAAACATAACAACTTTAAATATTTTTATTTATCTAATGATTTCGGTCTGACCTATTAAATTTTAATATTTAAATAAATCTAGTATAATTATATACAGTATATATTCTTAAAAATATTAAAAAATGCATTCATAACTTTTTCGAAGTAGTTTTCCCAGAAATAAAAATAATAATTGTATTACATATTAGAAACTAAATATAGTGAATTTGACACTTTATATACATTTTATGTACAAAATAAATGTGACAATATTTTAGTTTAAAACATTATTAACTTTGTGTTTGTGCTATATTTGTGATGCCATATTTATTATCTTTAATATAAACTGTTTACCAAATGTTTACAATATATATTTAATTTTAATTAAACTTATTTTAATAAATATTATTAATTTTATTAAATAATGTTTTAAATGCGGATAAAGGTTTACGTAAACTATGAAGTAAAAATTAATACTCTGAATAAGATAATAGTATAATAATTGGAAATTAGAGTATATGTAAATTTACAATTGCTCGAATTTTTTATTTATTTATATTAAAACTATACAGAGTATCCCATAAGTCATTGCACATAGGAATAAAGTTTTTATATATCTCTAGCAGTTCAAATTTATATCTATGAAATAATAATTTAAAATTCAAATTTCAAATTTCTTTACTCAATAATAAATAATGTCTGACCAAAGTACATACATTTTAAAATATAGAACTTTAGCGCCCTCATGGTTTCACGAATGCGAAAAGAGTATTGCAACAATACGACAGTTAAAGAAGACACCAAGAGAAAGATTTTTTATGGAAAAATAAACTGATCAGAACTAGCACTATATTCTCGATCAGAAACGGAATTACAGAATATAATTGAAGACCATCCTACACTTTCAGTGAGTAGACGACCTTCAATATTCTATTTGAAGATTATAAGACACGAATTGATTACTGCTAACTGTTGATCGATAATAACTTCAGACATGATAGACATTGAACTAGTAGTTAAAGTTCAATGGTGACGGCTTGTATGTGCCATATATACATGTTTTATTTTAGCACGATTATAAAATAGGACTAACAACGTACTTTAAATATTATTTAATACATTATATTAATTTTGATTTTTTTTATAGTTTTATTATTTTATATGAATAATAAATATGTACAACGCAATGTTTTGCCCGTATTATACCTACAATATATATATTTATTATATTATTATGTTTAAATAAAGTAATATATTAACTCGTTATAAACGGTTGTTGTCAGCACGTAATTTAAAGCTAGGGCGTTTTTGGATATCTTATATGTGTGAAATATAAGAGTAGGGCAATATAACTTTTTATATATTTTATTTGTAATATGATAATGTCAATCATGTTTATGTTGTATAAAACATAAACGATTAAGGGATGCGTACCACTGGCCCTATATATATTACTATTAGACCTTGTCCTTGACCTTGGTCAAAGTGTCAAGCACTGAACTTAATTGAAGCCTAGGCTTATAAGCCCAAAGTATGTTTATTTATAAATATAGTCATAGACATATTTAATGTATATTAATTTATTAAAGTAAGAGTTAACTTAAATCAGTCCTCCTAGTGACGCCTGAATGTCTGAAAATTACTGATATTATTTATTATTGTCAACCCACCCTAGGCCTAATACCTAAAAAATACCATCTTTTAGACTTAGTTTTATGCCCAAAATTTTTTGTCATTGTTTGTTATTTTAGATGGTTCATTTTAGTTGAACTTGAATAATGGCTACAAACTAACTAGACATATTACCAATTGATTCAATGTCAATGACAATATCCGCACCTGGGAATTAGAAGTTTGGAGCTTGCATCTTATAAATAATATCAGTCAATTCCAACCACAAAGATACTGATATTATAACCTATTGGACAACTTTGGCTAATGCTACTAGATATCCTTGATTGGTAAGATTAGATTTGGCAATTATTGTGCTGTCACACAGCAATGCTGATGTAGAGTGATTTTTTGATAAACTACAAATATTATGTACTATAAGTGGCATTCATTACTCAAACTGTCAAAACATATCATTTCCAAATCATGCTTGACTGTTAAAAGGCTGGACAACACCAAATCTGTTAATTACTCTTCAACTTCTTAAACTTGCTATAATAGTCCAGGCAAACTACTAATAATAATTATTATGAAATAGAAGAAGATGAAAAGAAAAGTACTGGAGAAGACTGTCAATGTTAAAGCCACTCACAATAAAAGTAAATTAATGAAGACACTGTTTGAGTCATCCCAGGAAACTTGGGCAAAAATTACCAAAAATAGAGAAAAAACAGAAAATAATATACATTTATATAATTAAGACCTAAATTAAAAAGCTCAAGGAATCAGAGGAAGACATCAAAAAATTAAGAAAGAAGCAAAGCCAGCTTAAAAAAAGTGACTCTATAAAGTGCCAAAATTTCAATTAATGTTATTAAACAGCATGTGAATGAAATTGTTGCCCATGAGGAAAAGCCACCTTTTCAAAAATCAAAGTAAGCACAAAATGGTGTCTTTTCTATTTACATTATTAGTGACTTCAAATATTGATCTAGCTGACATTCACATGCCTGATCCCTTTTATTATATTTTACTGCATTACTTTTCAAGAGCTTCTTAGCAGTATTACAATTATTATTACTGTACATAGTGTTTTTAAATAATATTGCATACATAGTGTTGTAACAATACAATAAAGCAATATAAATATTATATATTTTTAATGTTTCATTTTATTTTTTATGTTTCATTTAATTATAATTTTAATACTTCATTTGTTTTGATTTTAATAAGAAGAAATGTCCAAATTATTTAGCAATGCATAAAAAATTAAGAATATGTCTATAGTAGCACTGTTAAATACAATTAAAATGAAATAATCATTTATACTTGTATTAATACCATTCTACTCCAATATGTTAATTATTTAACCAAATTTGTAAGATTGTCTGAACCAATCAATCAATAAATATATTATTATTTAATATAAAATGGAATTTCACTTGTAGTAACATTTGTCAAATAATGCATTTGGACAGTGCAAATATTTTCACATTTATTTTCTAGTTGAACTGGTATTTAAAAATATTTTCAAGTGGCAGTTGTATCAGCATTTGTCAAATAATGCATTTTGAAAGTGCTAATATTTTCATATTTATTTCTTATCTCTTGATTGATTCAATTGAAAATTTTTATAGTTGTATTTAGAGTACTTTTATTTTGTATAGATTTATCAGTGTTATGGCAAGTTCCCCCAACATAACTCTTTTATAGCAGTCATTATTTTCATTATTATATTTGCCATTATGTTATAAAAACATTACAACATAATTCAATAGCTTAGAAATTGTTTGAACATTTTATAGCTTAGATTTATTCTTAAAAAAATGTTATATATACTTACAACAATGCCAGGATTTAAAAATATTTTTAAATACCATTTATTTAACAACTAAGTGCATAACCAGACCTAACATTTTAGTGTACAATACACAAGATCATTATTTTATGCACATTGAAAAAGACATGCCATAGATAACATTATTGAAATACACAAAATCAAAAATATTTAGTATGCTAATTATAATATTTTTGGTATGCATATGCATACTTGCATATATACCTGGCTATGCCCCTGTCAACAATTATTATGTAATACTTCTAGCTCTATGTTTCTGCTGCTAAGGTATCAAAACTGATGCTGATACCATAAATTAATTATACCATTACAGTGACATATCCAGAGGGTTCACTGGATGCCTTTCTCAAAAATTTGGCAACCATGTAATGTCAAAAAAAGGTAATGTCACAATACACTAGTACAGTCTTATGGTACACGGTACAATCTTTCTTGCACCTTCCTTAATCTTTCTAAACGTTTTTAATATTGATGTACAAGTTTGAGTATTGATTCAATAAAACCTGATACTGATATCAATATCTGAAAAGAATATATAAAAAATCAAAATTATTGTGTCTAAATAATACAGAGTAATTTGTATTACTTATTTCATAAATAAAACATACTTGTCACTGATTAAAAACAGATTTTTTCATTTAAATATAAAATTCAATACATTAAATATCATATTTAATTATACTTCAAGATAATATGATAATTTTATGTGATAATATTATAATTAAATAAATTATACTAGATCTGGAATATCTCTTATTATCACACATATTACCTTATTTGTATTATATTTCTTATTTATTTCCTGCTATTTAACTATTATAATTATCTGCATATATTAAATATATTTATCTAACAAAACTATATCAGACAGTCTGTGCCTATAACTACCCTATCTTTCCTCAATGGTTACAATATAATTATTAATTCATATAAAAAAGATACCAGTAATATATATATATATATATTTAATTATACTTTATATAATGACATTAGGTACTTTTAATTAATCTAATGAATTAAATAGAATACAGATTTTTATTAAGTTTATTATTCACTTAAGATATAACTGACATAATTTATAACTTACATAAGTTTCACTTATATATTTTATAATTTTAAAGATAGTCTTTAATACATTATAATACACTTTTAATTAAAAAATTTTAATATTTCAAAATTTAAAACTATATATGTAGTAATCATTAATTTTTAAAGTTATAATTTAAGTAACCAAACTGGTGAATATTTACATTCAAATTATTTTTAAAAAATGTTTTAAAATATTATTCATAATATTGAATAATATTTTTTTGAAATAATTAAAATATATATTCTCAAAATAATTTGAAACATTAATAATCTGATATTTGAAATTTACATATTAAATAAATAATACGATATAATAGTGAGTATTCAGACAACTAGAAACTTATTTCAATATTCAAAATATTATAAATAATTATTGACAATTTCTTCATCACAGAAATTGAATTAATCATACTAACTGTTATCCTACTAGCTATAATTAAATATTTCGTTTTCATCATTCACATTCTTAATGATATTATAGTCTTCAAGCTAACTGAAACTATTGTTTCTATATCCTGAGCATCTTTCCTGTGTATGTTTTTACAAAAACTTATATAATATTCTATTAATATGAGATTTTTTTGTTTAAAAAATTGGAACTTTAATATTTTGAAAAAAATATTACAAAAGAATGAAAATGATATTTTCAGGTATACTTCCATATTATATAGATTCATTTTTGTAAATAACAGTTTATAAACATATATATATATATGATTAATATATATTAGAAAATGTCACTGAACAATTAAAAATGTTACATTTTAGTTATTTTACATATGTAATTTCCATGTTCCCATGCATACTCTTTAACTAAATAGTTATACTTTTGGATACAAATTAACATCTTTTGAATAGTAGATACTTTGAAGCTAATTTTGGTATTTACCCATTTAGGTATAATCATAAGTTGTTATTAGAATGATATAACAATCAAAATGCACATTTATTGCAAGTGTTCTCTGAAATAACACATTTTAAACAAATAATATTAATGTTTACTTTCACTAAATATATATTGACAATTTTTATGTAGTAAAAGTATTGTTATTGGTTGGAGTATGCATAAGATAGTATACTCTACTATATATATTTATAAAATACATTTTAAATGTGTCATTTTTAATGTATGTATATTGTATAGCTTACCATATATACATTTTAGCAACCGGTGCTTAATTTCAATTCTTGCATTTAAAACATGATAAAGGAATATTCCTGTAATATCTGTTTTGTTCTAAATTTGTTATGAAAGTTTTTATGGAGTGGGTCTTTTTACTAATTATTTCTATGATAACAATATCATGCCTAGCAACACATCATTATAAAGTAATATTTGTTTCTTGCTATAGATTAATTAATTTTATATAATGAGTATGTACATATAATGTTTTGTTATGAATAATATGGTTATTACAGAAGCTTAAAATTTTTTTGTATTATTGATTAAGCCAATAATAATAAACTTATAAAAAATTATATTTTTAATTATTTCTATTTATGGTCTAGATTATTATATTTTTATAATGAATAAAGATTGTGTTTATTTGTTTCCTATTTATTTGATCTTATTAAATTTGTGTCTAATTGCTTTCTATGTTGGACATCATTGGTCCTTCATTTTCATACTTTATATTTTTGATTAGATTAAGATGCCATAATTTGACTTTTTAATATTATACTCTAATATATAATATTAATTTATATAATATAATATAAAAGTAATCAAGTCAAATGCATAGTGTTTATGCTAAGTAATAACATTGTTGTTAAATAGATAAACCAACAATAAAACTTCTATAACACTTTTTTAATTGTATGATATAATGGTATATATAAATGTTTGTTTGTATACCACAACGCATAACTTCAACATTATTATTAAAAAGATAATTTAGAAAGAAATTAATAGAAAATCATTTGCCACTATATACCTTTTATATAATATTTGTTACAGATGAAGTCACCTTGGTCTTTCTATCTTGTGATTCTGACCTCTTTTGTGGCACTGCTGAACATTCCAATATGTCAAGGCAAAACCACTTTCAGAGATGGAAATGTAACCATGCCTGTTAGAAGCCAACTGGAGACATATGTTTCGGACTTTAGTCAAATAGTTTTCAGCCTTATTAAAGTCATTCAGCCTAATTCGTCGTTATTGGCTCTACTGGTGTTATCAACCGGTAAGTTTCACCCAATTACATATTTATCAGGTAACAATCAATTATTTTAAATAATATGAATCGAATAAGCCTAGTTATTTAATATTTGTATTCACACTTTGGAATGTGATGCTACCTCTGTTTAATCTTTACTTTCCCATTTTTAATGTTATTCCTGTTTATAGCTTGATATATAGATTTACTATTTTTCTTATCGCATTATAATTTACATTTGTAATATATCTAAATATGGTCATTACTTTTATTTCTTTCAACCAATTTTTTAAATTAAATATTTTTAAAAATAGTAACCAACTAATTAATTGGTACTACTTCAGTATTAGATACACAGTATATTAAGAAATATAATAAAACTATTATTTCTACTGTGTGTACTTCAAGGTAGATAGTATAATACATTTTATAGTAAAAGATATTTTACAAGTTTGTTTGTTTTACTTATTATAAATATAGATTTTTCATAGATCATCGGTACATACTCTGTTGTTATAGATTGTTTATAACCAATTAGTGTTGTTTATTATTTAGTATTGATATATATATATAAGTATATAGTAGTGCAAAATGCTATTTTACACATCAATCCAATTCATAGTGAAGTTTAGTTTTTTTTTAATAAATATTGTATATGAGCATTTATACGTTTCGTAGTTGCAAAGAAATATACTATTTGTGATATATATATATATACTTTTTGTAAATGTACTAGTTGTAAATCTATGCATAATTCGGCATCAAAACGAACAAATTAACAGATTTTTAATTACATAGATATTTAACTATCCTAAACCATAAAGTAGATCTTTAAAAAATAACTTTATACATACAATATAAATATTCAACTAAAGTAATTATGATAAGGTTATAGATTTAACAATTCTTTGCCATAATTGACTCGCTTGAAATGCCCACACACGTACACACGTAGTAGTCCTGCTTTAACAATTCCGTTAAGTCATTCAGTGTTTACAATTCATTAACCTTTCATCCGTCATATTTTGCAGGGTTTGCTCCATGAAGGGGGGGGGGGGCTGTGGGGAAAGCAAACCTCCTATAAATGTGATTTGGCTAAAATTTGATATACAGTTACATTCTAAAGACTTGTAAAACTATTTTTATTTTTTCTTAAAGTTATCGATTAATATCATGTTTATGACATGATTACGTTATAAACTACAGTTAGGAAAACTGTAGCAAAATATTCATATATGCGCTATATATGAACCTATATATGCTATAACTTTTGATCAATGCAACCAATTGACTCCATTGTTTTTGCATCTGATTCCAAATCACGTGATCAATAATAATTAAAAAATTTTATTATTATACTACTTATATAAATAAGCTATAAATAGCATAAATGCTATTTGAGTATTATGGCCTATTTTAAATTGCTGGTTATTTTAATAATTAATTTAATTATTCAAGTTAAATGTATATATTTTACGATAAAATTATTGTTTCTATTAATGCTGCAAGTTTGTTATTTGCATTCATGTCACTTAATATACAATAGTAAATGATCGCATTCAATTTCTTAACACCGCACAACAAAACAAAAAAGTAATCACCATCAGATATAGCAGCAACACTGTAAAATCATATTAAGATGTATTAAAGGAAAAACAATATTCAGAACTCGAAATCTAGATTGGTCAAACAAAATGAATCTGTTAAAGTCAATTATAAATTTGAAATAAGTTCAAAATCCTAAAATATATAGTACTCTATGACTATAACACAAATCTGGAGTAATAATATGCCACTTCATGTTGACCTTGAAGTGACCTTCAAATGACCTTAATTCGTACTTACTTATTATATAATAATAGTGTGTTTTCATATTAAAACCATTTTATATTGAATTTCGTTATTTTAAGAGTTTTAGAAATATTCAAAAAATGTGATTCAAATTTACACAAAATTAATTGAAAATGTGAAAAAATCTGTACTCCCTTTTTAACTTTCATTATTTTTCACCATTAAAAACCGTAATGGTGTCACGAAATAACGTCACCATGATAAAATATATAATAAATGAAAATGATTCTGATATTCGTTCGTCTAGAGGAACTAATTATTTGTCCATTTAATAAATATATTAATACGAATAAACAAACGTTTGTATTAAAATTAATTTTTTTAGTTATGAGTTTTTCAAACGTTTGTTTATTCGTATCAATATAATTATTGGAGGAACAAATAATTAAAATAAATTCGTCCCTCTATACGGAGGCATAAAAGAAACCGTCAATTTTGGTTAAATTTTATCTTAGTGGCGTTATGTCGTAGTGACGTTTTGACGTGTAACCATTAAAAAAACTAATTATCTGTTATTTTGATACTAATCCTTCTCCTTTCAGGCGAATTTAAGGAAACTGAGATTGAAGATGTGTTTATAACGGTGAGTTAAGAAGAGTCATTTATATGTTTTTACTTTTTCTAATTATTTAAATATATAATTATAAAGTTGACTACTATGATAACACTTTCAATGTACAAACACTGCTTAATTGGGTTGCTGTGATAATGTCACATAATATTGGGTAATATTCGTGGTAAGAGTCGGAAGCAGAATCAATTCAAGTTGCAACAGTGTCTCTATTTATACTAAGCTAGAGTGTACTTAACAGTCTGGATCTGGGCCAGCATTCAAAATGCATTCAAATTAAACATTAAAGTGGTCCCAGAGTCGACATAACTTTTAGGGGGAAGGGGGATCTTGGTCCAGAGTCGACATATCTCCTACTACTCATATACAATTACAAGTGCACTTACACGACCAATTGAAATTCAAGTATACTTACATATATACTATATTTTTCAAATTATATACTTGAATATTTATATTTTATATAAAATATCGATTTTTACAGTTGTAAAAGAAAATGACGTCTGATTACGGAAATTTAATATTACAGATTTCCAGGCCATATTTTAAGGACGAATTTAGCAACTGAACAGTCTGTGAAGAAGGTGGCTTGCATATTTTGACGAATCAATCGATAAAGCTTAACAACTATACCTGATGGTTGGTGTGATGAATGCCACCCCACACTGTCCGATGTTACTTTGATTCTGTATATTCGGTATATTCTCATTAGTTCTGACCAAGAAGGATGTGAAAAAGTTATCCTTATCAATTAATGGCCGCCCCAACTTCAACATGTCATTTCTGAACATTTCTTTTATTATTGAATGGTGCTGCTCGAATTGGGCAAAAGACAACAAATATATTTGAAATTTGTTGAGAAAATCCTTCACCACTATGGTAAAGCAATAAACAAAATTTGGTACTTATAACATTCGAAAGCATTTCCTCAATTTTGTTCATGTCTATTTTTAATCTGTTCATTTGTATGTTCCTTATTTAAAGTTAATTTAACTTTTTAATTTTATGAAATTATAAGAAAGTAAATTTATTTATTTATTGCAATTACATTTGCTGGTAATTTTTATCGAAATCTTAGTTACTGGACAGACTGATGTAAGCACATTCTCCAACCTTTTGACCTCTTCCCCCACTTGCTCTGGAATATTGCTAAAATATAGCGAAATATTTCTTCGAACTTTTGTCTATCAATGATATTTATTATACTGTTTCAATCAAAAGAATATTTTTTTACGTGTTTATCTTAAAAGCATTTTTCAATTAATTAATATACTATAGCTAGTTATAACATGGACGACAACTGCTATATTCATTGCACAAACACTTTATTTGCAGAACTTTTTTTATTAAAAACTACTCGATTCGTGAAATTTCCCTATATTCCGTTACAGTGTTCACTCGTTAGCCCTTCGTACGTGGACATACATTTTAGTGTTTGCTACGTGGAGTGGGGGTCTTTTACCCCCCCCCCCCCGGGAA
>JAUZND010091778.1:0-15054 GCA_034780555.1 Coelogynopora nodosa
ATGCAAATTTCCTCTGGTATTCATATGCCATCGGCCTACTGCAAACTGCTAACTTTATTGTATTTAATTTGGGTGTGGCTAGCTGATGAGAACTAATAAGTTCGAAACAGCTGTACTAGGCTCCCAAAAAGAATATAATTTAGTTAGTAGTATTATGCAGTTTGGTAACCTTAAGTTGAAAGACGTTGGTTTTAAACATTAATTTTGTTTTTGTCCGATGAATATTTAATTTTATTATATTTACATTGTCTATGATGACTGCAGTCGACTTGCACCTTAACAAACTTAGAGTTCACGTCTGTCTACCTTTTATGAAATGTGAATCGAAGGAGATCAATGTAGATGACGTATTTATTATAGTTAATTGTTGCCCAAACTAAATTGAATTCGAAAATAAAAATTTCACACAAGATGTAGAATACGATTCCCTCCGTAAAAAGTCAAAAAAGTAATTTTCGACATTCTGGAGATGACGTCGGCAGGAGTATACTTTACATATATATAGTATATTATAAGTCCGGGTTTATTTTTTTAAAATGGATTGCATTATTAATAAATATAACAACCTATATAATATTTATAAATGTAAATAGTTATTTTTTATATAACACCTTTTAATAATAAACAATTGTCATAATATCAAACTTTTTTAATATAATTTTTTTACTATTCAATAACTATAAATATAAAAGTTTATGTAATTTAAAGATTACATACATCAAGCCTCGCAAATCTAAATAAATCTATTGGCGGAAAATAGTGGGCACTATATAGCAATTATAAAATATCCTGTGGGCATCATGGCTACGCGTTTTTTTTCTAAATATTGAGATACATACGCTAAATTTACTAAATTAATTTTTAAAAATAATTTAATTAATATTCTATAGACTATAAAAAAATAAAACAGTATTAGCTTACCTGCATTTCAAAATATTAATTAATAGATGTATGCTATTCAATCCAAAATTTATAGAATAAATTTATCAAAACTTAAATTATAATTTTATTCAAAAATTGTGGAAACAATAAATTCAATCCGGGCCAGGGAAAATAGTTCTGAAAAGAACTGAAAGGACGGAAACGACTAAATGTGAACATTTAACATTTTCTCCAATCATTCAGAAAGATATCCGCCGTCCATATCTTCAAAAATGTGATCGTCATCATTGTCAATTTCCATAAGGTCATTTAAATGATAATTTTAAAAATTTTGCTTAAATTCCGAAATTGCATTCAGAAGTTGCACAGATATGGACGTTAGAATTGACCCAGGCCAATATTATCAACCGTGTAAGCATTTGGAATTTATAAATGATATAGTGTTCCAAAAATGATAATTTTCAAAACACTATAATCTGGATAGAATTCCCAAAAATACATGTTTGAAAATTTAATGGAGCACAGAAATAAAACTTTTTTATGGGATATGTATTATATAGCAAATTATATATTTTTTAATTCGTCATATAACTATCATCCAATCAAATTACATTAGAATAAAAAATATATATTAAAAACGTTTATATATATATATATTTATACTACTATTCTATTATAATAGTAATAAAATGCCCAATGCCTAATAATAGATATAATTTAATTTTTTAATAAATTTAAATATATATTTTTTTTAAAGATAAAAAAATGGCTATTCAAAAATGCTCTTTTTATCTCGACGAAAGAACACAATTTTCTTACCCTTTAATAATTTCACGATATTGTAATGAAATTTATTTAATCAATTCAGTTGAAAATTATAAATTGATTTTAATTACGGAAAATTTTTATTCCGATGCGGCATTAAATTTTGCATTTGGTTTAATGACATACAATGCGTCAAATTTATCCAAACTGTCTGTGACGAAATTTGAAAAGCATTTATGCAAAAAGTTGGCCATAATGCCAGATACTATTGAAAGCATATTTTCTTCCGAAGAGCAATTTTTTGTGATAGGTGAATCTTGTACCTTTCAAAACAATATTGGCCAAAAGGTAACTTATGACGACTGTGGGCAAGGAAATTATATTTTATCGTTACGCATTTATTCGTGCAGGTCATATTATGTCATTTAGGTCATATTAACTCCTATTGAAAATGATCACCGGAGTAAATTAATAACTATTTTTTAGCATACATTAATAATAATAAAAAAATTATAATAATGAATTAAATAGTATTTATATAACGATTTTATTAAAAATTAAAAAATATATATTTTAAATTGTTGAGAACTATTTTCATACATTTATTAATACTAATTTAAAAAAAAAGAGTTATATATGGTTTTGCTGTATGATATTATTATTTTATTTTTTCTAACAATAATTAAAAAATATTTATTTTAGTAGTAGGGAGTGCTATATCCCTAACCCCTAAGGATTTCTAATAAAATAACAGATACTATCGTTCTTTATTGTCTTAATTAATTCCGATTGCTAATATAAAATCAATAAAATAAATTCAAGCATATGCACGATTAATGATATAGAATGACATTTATTATTAGTAGAATTTTTTTAAAATTATACATCAGTAGGATATTAGAGATAGTATAGATAATATCTATATAGAGTAGGAAAGTAAGCATAAAAAATGTTAGCGAACGTATAGATGGTAGCGTCATTCATTTACTGGTATTCTTTGTCCACAATCAGCAACTTGTTGTATTCTGAGATTAACAAAAGCTTCAATTTGTTTAGTCTTTCGCACCTCAGGCATTCCGAGGAGGTGTGGTAATGCTTTTCAGGGATGCTTTGATTCTACCGCCTGTTTCAAGTAGGGCTCAAGTTTCGATAATACAGTGCTGTTCTCTCCAAACCTGTTAATAAAGCCAAATCCTTCAAACATCATGTCGGTATATTCCTCTAACATTCTTCTATCAGTTGTCTTTGTAAAGATTCTACATATTAATCTAAGTAGATAATTTCTTTCAACATCGTCAATATCCAACTCCCGTCTCAATGCATAACCCTGATCATCGTTGGCCATATGTGCTTGTGTGTCATGTTTCAAACTGGTTATCACGTTAGCAGCATCCGACACAATTTTAGACATCTTGAAAGTAAAGTTATAAAATAAAATTCTCAGTCCAGAGAGAGCGATTTCAAATACGACCGTTCGTGTCGAGAGCTAGAAGCAGAATGAAATTTAGCTATAAAGTTTATTTATTTATACTTGAGTTGGTGGAGGAGATCAATATATAAGTATCAAATCAAACTGAGTGAAACTAGATATTTTTAGAATCTTCATATTTAAAAAAAATATATATATACAATATATAACATTTAATTTTCTTTCACAAAGAAATTTAACTAACTACTCACTAAACAGAAAATAAGTAGTAGTAGTGGTATAGTTGTGCTTACTTTTACACAATTAATATATACTTATATCATTACTTCATTTATAATTTCTAAAAAAAAGTTTTTTTTTATAGCTGTTCAACCTGTTTCTACATCAACTCCAATCCATTTAGAGTATCAAATAACACCGGATATTTCTCTATATATATCTGATAGCAGCAGCACTTTTGAACTGTTATTTGAAGATGATGTGGTCATTGAAGTAGAACATGAAAATCCAAACTGTTTAGTCCTCACGTCTAATAATGCTGCTATTGAAGACGACAATTTACGAAAATTTTCAAATTCAGCAAATGAGAAATGCCTTATCAACTACATGGAAGCATCCCCGAGATGGGTTACAGAATGGACAAATGACTCCATAAATCCGATAAATCGAGAGGTACAAACAGATGATGATGATGAAGATATAGACGATTGTAAATCTTCCTTCCTGTTAACCCCAGTTATCTCTGATAAAAACGACAATTCGCAAGAATTTAAAAATTCTGATAACTCTGAATTTATTATAAACTCCATGAAAGTTTTCCCGAGATGGGTTACCGAATGGTCAAATGAGTCTACAAATCTGATCAAACGGGAGGCATAATCAGACTTCGAAGATGGTAATGAAGATTCGATTCAGGTTGAATCTTTAGGAGTTAGCCCACGATGGATTGAACCATGGTCATTAAGTGACTCATCAAATCCTTCAGAAATTGTATTCTAAACTTAGAGTAAGCGACGAAGGCTCTATTCTGTCGATTTGGATGAATCATCAATTGCAAGCTCTCCTATAAATGAAGAAGAAGAAGCTCAAGGTATTATAATGTCCCAGGTCAAATTTGTGTAGTCCAAGATGTTTAGAGCCATGGATAAGTCAGTACTCAACAAGCCAAATATCTGATCGTACTGCTGCTGATGCTGAGTCATATACAATGTATATGTCACCAGTGTGATAGTACATTCCATACTTTGAATGACATGCTGAGTCATCGTCGAAGTTGCTTCTCTCATGGAGTTCCCATGATTGACGAATATCAGAACGAATTCGTACATCATTACTGTCATGAATCAGCAATAAATGGTGTGATTCAATATGTACGTTTTTTACCAGTATCATCACCCATTCAACCAATTGACTTTCTAAATAATATCTGCGAGCGAATTGATGATGCTGTGGAAACCTTGGTTACAGGTTGCGATGAATGCAAGATTTGTACTCTTTTATGTCTTCAATGTCAACAAATTGACCCAGAAAGCAATGAAATTTAAAAAAATTAAGAGGTATACTTTTCAGATCCGGCTGATCATGCAAGTAATTACAATTTTGTAAACGAAACCATTTCAAACATCTTAGCTAAAGTCGAATAATTTATTGAGAGAGGAAGTAATTGGATAGTGTTAACTACAAACTGGTTCGATCTGCGAATTATCAAGTATTTTTCATTGCCAAGAAATTTAGGTCACGGCTTTTCAGATTTGGCCCCTAAACTTCATGCGAAAAAAGCTGTAATTAATGTTTAAAATGTTGGTGAGAAAAAAATTATTTTTTATATGCAATTTTATCAGTCCTTCATTATTTGGAGATTACGACATCAAAAAATCAAAGTTAAGCCAGCAGCTATACAAGATGGCTTTCTGACTTGAATCTTGGAAATCTTACCTATCCAATAATAGCGAAAGATATACCGCTTTTTGAAAGAGTGAATCCAGCATTGAAAAAGCGAGGTTGTCCCTTAAATCGCTGGCAAGTGATGTATACAAGTGGAACTGTGAAAATGGAAAGCAGAAAATCATCATCACCAGACAACAGCAGATCAATCATGATAATGCAACTACATGCTACATTTGTAAAAAAAGTTTTCAAGAAAACGATCCAACAAAAAAGTCTCTTAATGTATGTGAACATGATCATCTCACGGGATTATACCGAGGTGCTGTTTGTCAAGAGTGCAACACTAAAATGAGACTTCGTATGAACATTCTGCCGGTATATTTTCACAGTTTTAAAAATTATGACAACCATATTTTATGTGTAGAAAGCATAGAAAATCCCTAATTGTGAAATCAGTGTTATTGCAACAACGAAGGAAAAATATATTTCTTTAGACCTCAATTACATTGTCAAGGAGGCAATTGGACAAAAGAAGGCTGTTCTTATGAAGATAGGATTCAGAGATTCATATCAATTTCTCACAGATAGTCTTCCAAATCTAGTAGAAAACATGAAGCTGGAAGATTTTTCATTGACACAAAATATTTTCACGAACAATGACACCTTCAAAAAAGGTAGCTCTCAGTAAAGGAATATTTCCATATTCATATTTTGACTCTATGGAACGTATGGACGAAACAAGCCTATCTAGTAGTGATGCTTTCTTTAATGATCTGAATCAAGAAGAATGCACTGAGGCTGACTATGAACGTACTCAACATATTTGGAATGTTTTGGACTGTACGTCTTTTGGTGAGTATATGCTGGCTTACTTTTAAATTGATGTATATCAACTGGCTGATATCTTCGAGACGTATTGCACTCTCACTATGAGAGAAACAAGTTTGGACCCGGCCTATTATATTACTCTGCCTAGTTTATCATGGGACGCCGCCTTTAAATCAACCAGTGCAAGAGTTGATCTTCTTGGAGATATAGAAATTTTTTGTTTTGTCGAGTCTGGAATTAGAGAAGGTATGACATTTGTTAACACTCATCATGTAGAGTCAAACACACCTAGAATTCCAGAACCATTGGATCCGAAAAAGGTAGAAAGAGATCTACTCTATGTAGACGCCAATAACTTGTACGGAAACGCTCTGTCAAGAAAGCTCCCTCAAGGACAGTTCAGGTGGATATTTGATGAGAAGATTCGTGTAATTGATTTAAAATCTTTTGACTATAGTGGTGACGTAGGATTTCTTTGTGAAGTGGATCTATCCTAACCGACCAATTTTCAAGATCAAACTCAAGATCTTCCTTTCGCGCCGGAAAAACTTACCATTACCGAGGGATGTCTATCCAAGTTTATGACGGATCAGTTGCTACAGTTGAATGGAGATAAACCGAAGGCTTATCGAGGATGTGAGAAGTTGATGCTCACACATTGGGATAAACAGGGATATATCGTTCATGGTGAACTGCTTCAATTCTATCTTAAAAAAGGCATGCAACTGCTAAAAGTGCACAGAGTTGTTCAGTTTCATCAGTCTGCATTTTTTAACCTTACATCAGTCATAATTCAATACAACGGCAGAAAGCAACGACTAAGTTTCAAGAATACTATTATAAACTGATGAATAATTGTCTTAATGGTAAGAAAATAGAAAACGTTCGACGTCGACTCAATTTTCGCTTTGTATCTAAGGCAAAAATTAAAAAAATCTGATAAAGCGAAGAAACTTGCTAGTCGTCCCGAATTCATCAATGCAGTGATTTTTAGCGAAAATTTGGTCGGAATTCACCTTGCCAAGAATCAGGTAGTTTTGAATAAACCGAATGCAATTGGGCAAGCTATTCTGGATATTTTTAAACTCATTATGTATTAGTTATACTATCAAACACTAAAAACCTATGCTCGAGAAATTGGAGGTCAAGTAGAGATAATTGGTGGAGATACGGATTCTCCATTATTAAAGACGACGAACATGCGTGTAACTACAGAATTTATTCCACGCATGATTCAATATCAACTATTAGATACTTCAAATTATCACAAAGAACACCCCCACTACTCCAACTTATGTAACGCTCGATTAGGTTGTATCAAGGATGAAGCTAAAGGTGATCCCTTCCGAGAATGAATCCTTCTCCGACCCAAAACCTATTCAATGCTACAGACAAATGGTGTAGAAAACAAACGAGCCAAAGGTGTCTTCCAATCTACTGTGGCAAAGGAGATCACTCACTCTCTTTATCGAGAGTCCTATGAAGAGCAGAGGACCTTTTGACATAATCCACGACGAATTGGATCAATGAATCACCAAATTTATACAATTGATTATCACAAACAAGCGTTCTCTTTCATTCTATTAAATGAAAAGCGCATCTGGTTATCAATAAATCAGAGTTTACCATTAGGTAATCACCGTTTGGATGATGTTGTTGACAAACCGAGCAAACGTCGTAAAAACGTTTTACCCACATTTCTCCAACCGGCTGTAAAGAGACCAAGGATTATCTCCCGCACTCCTCCATGCCTTTAAAACACTATTTCGAAAGATGACTCATGGACGAGTACAGTGCCACGACGAATCCAAACTGATCAGGGTCTTGAGTTTGAAAATCGACTCGTACGCAACTATCTGTGGGAAAAGTTTGGAATTGAGCAGTTTAGCGTTAAAATGGAGTATAAGGCTGCAATTGTAGAACGATTTAATAGAATACTTAAATCGCGTATGTGGAGAGCTTTCACGAAGCAAGGGAATCATAAGTGGCTCACACTTCTGCCGAAACTTCTTGACTCCTACAATCATAGTGTTCATCGAAAAATTGGTATAGCTCCAGCAGATGTTATATATGAAAATGAAGTAGATGTTTGGCTATATGTTCATGGTGGCGATGGCGACGACGACAACAACATCCAGTCCAATAATAAGAAAAAGAAGACACAATTTTCTCTAGGGAATCGTGTGCGAATTTCTCGACACAAGCAACTTTTGAAAAGGGTTATGAACCCAACTGGTCAGAGGAAGAATACATCATACACAGTGCCAATGTAAAGTTTAGTCCAGTCACCTATCGTATACGTACACTAGAAAACAGTGAAATTATTGAAGGTTCCTTCTACAATCAAGAATTACAGGCTGTAGGTGATCGTGAAGGGTATGCCAGAATTGACTAAATATTGCGTAGACGAGGGAAGGGGGTGAGGAAAGAAGCACTTGTTCGTTGGCGTGGTTATAAACAACCTACTTGGATAAAATATAACACAATTGAACGTGTTGAAGATATCCCATATTAATAGTCACAACACCGGTTTCCATGTGATACTCCCTAGTAATGTTCATGAAACCGATGAAGAGAATAATAATACATCGGGTGAATATCTCACTCAACTACATTCCACTATTAATTTGGAAGAGAATGCAGACGAGTGGGAAATGGGTCTCGTGGAAATTTCATTTGTCAATGCTCTCAAAACCGTTGGTAATAATGAGATTGTGACAATACGGGAGCGCAATATGGATTTGTATTATGAGATCATTAGTGACAGATTTCCCAACAGCATCGCATTTCAACATCGGACGGAAACTGTTGCCAATGCTAATTTGCGTCTCATGGATGTGCCTGATATGATTACCGGTACTGGATGGACTTTACGCTATGATAAAACAATTAATCGGTTCGGACTTAAAGCAACTGCTAATATTATTGAAAGGTTTACACTACATAGTGGAATTGTTGCTCTATTGGGTTTTCATCCAGCAGTAGCGGGATTGACACCTCGGCAGATTATTCATAAATTGCATGAGATCATAACAAAGCCAAATGATAAAATTTACTCCAGTGAATATTTAACGGAAGAATGGATTGCCCCTTACGCCCCAGCTGTCATACAACAAGAAGAAAATTTATTGCTGCTTCTTGGACCTTTAAATGGTGAAATATCTACAATGATCTGGAAATATACAGATAAAAATTATAAAAATTTAAAAATTATTAAAAAATTTATAATTTATAAATTTATTAAAAATTAAAAAATTATATTACCCGAAAAAACATCTGTCACGATATCAAAACTAGAAGTAACACCTGGATTAAATTATATACTTGGATTTAATCGACGATCCACTCACAAGACAGTGTAAGCTAACAATTCACCAGATCTACGTCGAGGTATTTACAGTCTCTATGTATACTGTGATGTCTGTGCAGAAATGTATGTTGGTAATTCACTTGTACCTCTCCTGAGAACCGTAAGCTTCCCCAATACAGCCTATGGTGATACAATTAGCATAATCTACAACAATCCAATCTATGTCTCCTGTATGAAACGATCTATCGATGCAATTTGGATTAAAATGTGTGACGATGTTGGTCATGTCATACCCTTTATCGAGGGCAAAACTGTTATTGTTCTCCATTTTCGAAAACGTCCATCAACAATATATTGAGTCAATTTGAAGATATAATCAATAATCATGGTTGGATATACGGCACCAATGATGGGTGGATTTCTATCATCCTGCCTGTATATGCCGGTAGTCGTCGACAAGTTGGAGGCGGTTTCTTCAGCACCATTAAAAGATTTGCTACTCCTATTCTGAGAAAATGGATGCCTCATATGATAAAGGCTGGTAAACGTGTTGCCCAATCTGTTGTCAAAGTTGGTACAGGTCTCATTGGTGATGTTGTTACAGGAAATCATAAACATATTCGTCAGAATCTTAGAAAGCGTAGAAGACGTGAAATCGGTGACATGAATCGTGAACATATTGGACAGGATATTGTGAATCCCACTGTTCAAAAGGGATTTGTCGTAGCAAGAGGTCTATAAACAAAAATAAGAAATCTCATTCTCCATCCAAGAAACGAAAAGTGCAAACTAGTCATCCAAGCAGGAAGAGGAAGAAGAACAGACAATCTAACTCAAGGAAGAGTACATCTACTTCGAAGAATATCGGACTCTAATGATGTTGCTCACAGATTGGGATTGCCCCTGCACTAAGTCCGAGTTGGGACTTTTGATCAACGACCAATGCAAATGGTTATAGAACGAGCACAATGGGTCGACATTCACCCACTCAATAGTGTTTCTCAAGACAATGCTCCAATGGAATTTTCTATTTCCGGTTCGTCTGATGAATATATTGATCTTAATGATACCTACTTGGAGCTCACCTGCAAAGTTGTAAAAACGAATGGTGACAATTTTATTGCAGCTGCAGCTCAGACCTGTGCCCCCGTTAACAATGTCATATATAGTCTTTTCTCCGACGTTAAACTGATTATGGGTGATACTCAGCTGGAGGGAGGGGTGCAACTTTATCCCTATTGTGCAATTTATAGCAATATGCTTCTATTCTCCAATTTAAAAAATGGAACTCAACCTGCTGCAAGTAGTTTTATCAAGGATAAGGCCGGTCAAATGGATTCACCTGGAAATAATACAGGTAATACAGGTCGACTGGCAGCCACTATGAATAGTAAAACCCTCTTGATATGTGGCCCTCTTTGGCTCGATATGACTACACAAAATAAATACCTACTAAATCAATTGGATTTTCATATTAAACTTGTTCGAGCCAAGTCGGAATTTTACATGTTTGTTGCTGGTGTACGAATTAAAATTCTTGATGCAGTACTACATGTACGACGAGTGAAAATCGCACCAAGTATCATTTTGGAACATGAGAGACAACTTCTAACTCACAATGCCATATACCCTGTACAACATACCGAAATGCCTACCTATATTATTCCACAGGGGAGCATGACTCACAATAAGGAGGGGCTGTTTCGAGGACATATGCCCAAGTTAGTTATTGTTGGAATGGTTGATAATAAGGCTTATAATGGGGATGTAACCAGCAACCCTTACAACTTTCAGCACTATAAGCTTAACCATATGGCTCTTTATAAGGATGGAACAAGTCTTCCCTTTAGACCACTAACTCGTGACTATGAAAATGGTTTGTGTGTTCGTGAGTACATGATTCTCCTACAAATTCTCGAGCTCTTTAATCTCAACGAAGATTTTGGTATTACACTTGAGGAGTATGCTGCAGGTGGCTACAACCTCTATGGATTCAATCTGACACCTGATCTATCTCTGACAGATCATGCTCAACCGTATCAGGATGGTTATCTTTGATTGGAGCTCAAGTTTGGTGCTGCACTCACAGGCACTAAAAATGTAATTATCATGGCGATATTTGATGGTAAAGTGGAAATTACACGTCAGCCCAACGTTCTCGTCGACTACACGGGTTAATGTTTACTAGTCAGGAAATAATCACTTTTCTCAAAACTATTTCCTTGGAATCTATCCCTTGAATCAACTCCCAATTCTTCTCGAATATACTCCACTTGGACTTATTGTTAACACTGATAACGCCAACTTACCCGGGAATCACTGGATTGCAGTCGTCATTCCTGGAGATAATCGTGGAGGAGTGTTTGACTCATTTGAAGAACCGGCACCCCCTTGTATTCAACTTTGGATGAATAAACACTGTAGTCGTGGTTGGATTTCTAATAAACCTTTTATTCAAGGACCATTAACTACTCTCTGTTGTGTTTATTGTCTCTATTACCTATATAATCACCTTGTACTTAAACATAGTATGCATGATATTCAAAGACTATTAATCACATGTAAAAATGCTGACTCATATGTTCTTCGATATATTGAAAATTGCTTTAAATAATTGCTTTTATGTATATAATAACATCATATGCAAATGAGTGTACGCTTTTGTTATATAAACAAATATAAATCAGATTGATCAACTCAATGTTCAAACTTTTTTAATTAATTTTTTATATATAAACTGTTTGTGAAAGGTATAAATAAAATTTAAAATAGTATATAGTGGTTTATAAAAATTCCAACTACCTAAATCTATATCGATAATGTTTAATATTAGTGAAATGAGAAGCGCAATAGACTTGGTGTTTATTGAACCTCCTCCTTCACCATTATGTAGACATATTGGAGATAAAAGACTTGTTGATCTAGTCGCACAATATTTACGTTTACGGAAAATTGATAATAAGAGTGAGACAACTAATGTAGGAACATATATTCCGTTGATAATAGAACAACTATGACGTCACTATAGGATCCGTCACAACTGCTGGAGAAAGTCACAGTTTCTGCAAGCTCTAACAGAATCTATTATTACATTCCGAAATTTGAGAATTCAATCAATTCGAGACAAATTAATTCCTCTTTTTGGAACCGTACTTAGTGCCGATGATTCTATCACTGAAGATAATTGTGTCTCACAACATATCATGGATATCTACACGGATCTATTCGTTATTTGTCTAGGTGAACATGTGAGTTTACCAGTATAAATTATATTATTTGTGTGATTAGTAGGTCTCTAATTCTTCTGTATCTGAAACCAAATCGATAAATATGTTTTACGTCTCGGGTACTACATCGTAATTATTAGGATATAAATTGTTGCCTTAAATATAAATTAAATTAAATATAAATTATTAACAATGGCTCCAAAATCAATCACATCAATTAATACTGTAGTAATTTGTTCAGGGTAAAGACAAGCCCACAATGTATCGATTACATCTGGCTTATATTCCGTGTAGCCTGTATCATGCAATATTTCTGCAGGAGGATAAATCACATTAATTTGGTAAAGTCGTCCACAAATTATTGATTGCAACTGGCGCAGAATCCATCTGTTCAGGCTGAGTTGTGTTGACGAAGGTTGAACATTATGCTAGCCACGTCCTTCTTCTACTACTCCGACAAGTCACTTTTTTTAATCATTAATATTTTTCATCATCCTAAATATTCTTAAAGAGTGAATTCATCGTTAAAACAGTTTCAAAAAACTAATTAAATTTTTCCAAAATATAAAAGAAATAATCTGAAGTAGTCAAAAGTAGTACGATGCATAATATAATGCAGTATTATAAAATAAAAGATAGTAGCAATAATATCAAATTTAGCAAGCAGATAAGAGAAGTATGACCATTCGTTGTAAGAGCTGGCAACACAGCAGCTCTATTTATACTGATAAAAAATGTGGGGTTCAAATTTTAAAATAATATTTTTTGAAGAAATGTTTAGATACATATTTTTTCAAATTTCAAATTATTTGTTTAATGTAATGCCTAAATATTACATTTTTTAAAAAGGGGAAAGGTCAATGGCAGTCATTAATTGCCAAAGGTCAAAGGTAAAAAGATCAATGTGCTGCAGATTGGAGCTTTCCTATACTACTTATGTACTTAAATGATATATTACAATACTTAAAGTATTTTTTATCATTTTATAACTAAGAAAAATGACTTCAGTGAATCGGAAACAAACCTGAGCTTTTTAAAGAAGCTAAACTATTTTCCCCATTATGAAAGGATGGGGTAGGGGGGTTTGGGAAGGTTGTGGGAGGGGTGGTTAGGGATGTTATTAGGGGGTGATGTGTCATGGTTCCGATATTTACATTTTTTATATACTACTTTTAATATTTTTAATACATTTTTATTATATTTGGCAGATACCATAGTTCCATAGAGGTTTGACACAGTAGAGGCGTATGTTAATAATAAACGCTAACTATGCAATAAAAACATTAGTATAAAACTAAATAATACCTTGTATAAAATATAAAATACAAAAACAGAAAAATAGTCGACTATTCATTTTTAAATATATTGTGACACGTCAAGTTTAACTTGTTTATTCAAAAAACAATTTTTTTTTGAAAATATTTATACAGATGACTGAGATGCATAGAGACAAAAAATAACACAAATCTAAATACAACTATTACTTATCAGAACAATATATTTTGTTTATTAGGATAAATCTATAAACCTAGACGAGAACAAGAAAAAGTTCTGTAAATTTTATACGTTTGACAACTTAAAACTAATAATTTGATTTCTTTCACCTGATTGTTCCTGTAGCCATACTTCTGACCAATCGGTGTAAATGACCTCACAGAAGTCGGGATATCCGATTATTGCTCTCACTCGGAAGATTGCTGTTTCGTTAGCGGTGGCTCTGAAGGTGTAATCTAGACAACAAATGACAACATATTGAAGTTATCCCGCTAGTATATGGTAACTTATTATCTATTCTTTCTAAACAACGAAAAGGTGTACAGACTAAAATTAAGTAGTTTTTATGTGGAAACTTATATAATCTAGTTTTTCTGATAATGTACATTTAGTGCAAAAGCCAAACGTTGGATTTACTGCTCAAGCCAAAATAAAAAAACATAAACAGATAAAGTGATTATTAGACAATTATGCCAGGAGCTTAATTTTGGCTCGCGCACTTTATCTGTTTCCGTTTTTTAAATTTTGACTTGTGCAATATATCAAACGGACATTTTACGTCCTTTAACACCATTTTTGAGCCCTGGTGACCTTGCAATATATTTTTTTGAACTGATACTTTCTATATAGATAGGAGGAGTTTTAGTTTGGCTTGGTTACCACTTTATCCATTTCCGTTCTTTAATTTTGGCTTGTGTAGTAAACCAAACGGACATTTTACGTCCTTTTGAACCTTATTTTGAGCCCTGGTGACCTTGCAATATGTTTTTTAGATCTGATTATTTTTATATATTTAGATAATATTGATAGGAGGTTAATTTTGGTTTTTATGTTTTAACATATGAGGCCACTTTATATATAGTTTAGATTAGGTTTAGTTTAGATTTCTCTTGATACAATTGTTATTTGAAACATCATGCATTTTCAGTAGTCCAATAAAATCATTTTAAAAAAGTCAGTAGAGCCTATAAAAACACAAACGAAGATAAAGTGTCGATTATAATGAATATAATGTCGATTATAGTAAAGATAATGTCGATTATAGGGAATATAATGTCGATTATAGTGAATGTAATGTCGATTATAGTGAAGATAATGTCGATTATAGTGAATATAATGTTGATTATAGTGAATGTAATGTCGATTATAGTAAAGATAATGTCGATTATAGTAAAGATAATGTCGATTATAGGGAATATAATGTCGATTATAGTGAATGTAATGTCGATTAT
>JAUZND010091779.1:0-15051 GCA_034780555.1 Coelogynopora nodosa
TTTTCATAATTTGAACATATCGATGCTTGTAAAAATGTATACTGTCCAAATAAACTGAATTATGATGATGATGATGATGAAATACCATTAACCAAATAAGAAAGAAATATACAAATTAAGAATAAAACATCAAAAACATCAGACACGAAGAAATACTATTATCTTAATTTCCATTCATTGATAATAAAACTTAAAGAAAAATACCAAACATATTCAAATTAGTGGGTCTAACAATACGACTGAATACCAAAGGTCTTACACAATTCGACATGCGGTAATCTGGACATTGCTTAACTGTTCCTTAACAAACAAAAAGTAGCTAAATACACAAAATTGCGTATATCAGGTTAAATATACAATAGATCTACTGTTGCAATAAAATATATATTGGCAGTATTATCAGAAAATTACCTCACGGAGTACGAGAAATATGTCATCTTTCATCATCACAGAATATGTAAAGCAAAATTTAAAACATCGATTATCGGCAAAGACAAAAACTGCACTTTAGTTAAACTGAAAAAACATACAATTAACAGCAAAATTTAGTAGAAAACTTTCTTCTTGTCCGCTAAAGATTATTTCATTTATCACCCATAAAGTCTGTTAAACAATGTTCGGGAATTGAGAGGTTTTATATACAATAGCTAAGGGATGATCCTTAATATGGTATTGTGGTTCTTTTGCATACACGACATCCACTTCAAATAAATGACACAAGACTTCGTTGTAGTCAAAAGTTGTAATATTATGAGTGTTTATTTGGTCCTTAGTCATCCGCTTAAAATCACATTATAGTAACTGATGGCTCAAAGCGTTGCAATACAAATTGTTGGCGTCAATGTATAAAAGATCCTCTTTGGGTTAGGACTCGTCGGAACATAATATTATCAGAACAAAGATAAATTGTTCTATCTATGTAGATCAATTAGTGAGATGCCCATTTTTTTGTTTCTAAATGACGAGATAAATATAAAGATGTAGTACGAAATCACACAAATTAAATTATATGCATTTGGTTTTATGTTATGTATTTATATATTCATTTATATATTCATAAGTAAATCGACCTTTTTTAAAAGCCAGTTATTATGTAGAGAACTTCTTGGGAGTTAACAATTATAAATATCCATATATACTTTATACTAAATATCCATATTTTAATGTGATTTTTTATTTGATTAACGCAAGCTAAACTATAACAATGTATTGCTTCACGGTAGTGATATACTATGTGAACCAAAGCTAAAAACAGTAGTTTATATTAATTTGTAATTCGTGCTGTATTGAATTCTTTGAAATGGTTTATAAAAGTAATTATAATTAAAACTAAATTCATCTTATAAAAAAATGATTAATTTCAAATTATTATTAGTTAATCCATGTTCACCAATAAATTATTTATTTGAATATGATTTTGATGTGATTTATATATTATCTTAATTATAAGTAAATTGTGATCCTTATTTATTGTAAATAGAATAAGTTTGTTCAATGAATCTATCCACTCAACCACGATAGATATTCGCAGAAGATTATACACGCAAAAAAGTTGTAATACACTAAGCTATGATAATCTGCTATAACTCATAGGTTAAGTGCACGCATTGCAGCTATACTGACATATTTTCCTTGGAGGGGGAGGGTGGGGGGTTCTTGCATAATAGAACAAATACTTTAAGTTAACCGTTCACGGGTCACGTAAAATTCTATACGCAACACCCCCTGCTAAGATAGTATAGTTCCCATTGTCCAATTTAACTGATAATATTTAGAACTTGTATACAATGTCTCCAGGCAATATGTTTAATGACATAATTTTATTTTACAGTAATCATTTCCAATATCGATTTTTTTGTTTATGACGTCATAGTGGCTCAATTTTGAAAAAGTAATTTACGATAACAAGAAAATGTCATCTTCGTGGATCATAGTACGAGAAACATAAGACCAGTCCAGACTATGTAAGAATACAGACATTAAACCTCTGATGAATTAGTGTCTCTGAAACTTAGCTGACTTGTTTTATATATAATTTTAGAGTAATGTACGATGACTTCTTATTTTCAAATGTTTATGTACGTAAGTTATTATATATTCTGCAATGTAATATATCCTAAATGTTTGTTTCTATAGTACAACTCAATTTGTTGTATTATTCAATTACTATTTAATGCTGCATAAGTAAAAACAAAATAAATACATAATTTCACCAAATATACATAGATTAGTATAAATAAACAAGCCATTTTATAAATAATAAATATATGTCTAAAGATGATGCGGTACAAAGAACTTATTTTTCAATGTGTTACGTTATCTGGTAGATCATAATATCGATTTTTGATATCATGTGTTTTTGATAAATCAATTATTTTGACACATGGTGGAACAGTTATTTATATATACATATATTATTTCATGATCATAAACAATTTTTCACATGAACCTGATACTTTTGCCATACATTTTTTTCTTAATTTTTCTCAATGCTCAAATCTGTCACTAATATAGCAATACATATTTTTTCAAAATAATTATTGAATAATTTGAATAATCGTGAAATTTGATGTTTCAATGTTTATTGTCTGTTGGCCTCCTAAAAGTCCAGACAATGAAAAATCAATAACTTAACTTCAAAGTAAACATGAAATATGTGTCGAGTCAATAATCCAAAAATCAATTAAAAAAATAAAGGAAATATGATAGAGTAATTAATACATTGAGATTTCACTATCTTTAATTTCATATACATTGTGTTGTAAATTTTCTTCATTAGAAAATAGTTTTATTATTTTTATTATTAATTTAATGTAAATGTGTAACACAACAGTAGTATTTGTAAATATTATTTATAAATTGATTTTAAGAGTTATACGTCATATTCATACAATTTTAACATGCGTAAGTTGTACATAAAATATAATTTTTTGCCTGTATATCTAAAATTGTTTTACCACATTAACTATTTTAATGCTGTATGTTTTTAAATCATTATTTTGCAAAATTTTGTAACACATTAGTAGTATTGAACAAAATACTCTATGTTTGGATAATAATATTGAGTCTTTGTATTGAACTGCATACAGATCAATATAAGTGTGAAATCGCTATGTATTAATTACTCTATGGGGAAAAAGATAATAATTCTTAGAAAAAGTAGATTTCATATATTTAGTAAATGAAAAATATTCTAGTTAACATTTCCGCAAGACAATTTTTTCTCCTGTTTCAAATTTTAGCATCATCGATGTTCTATCTCCACGACATAGTTATCCATATAAACATATAATACAGAGTGGCACATGTTAGCTAAGTTGCATGAAATGCAAAATGTGAAGAGTTATTTATTAAATATAAAACTTTTATTTAGTTAAGATAATTATTTTATATACTCACCAAACCATATAAAATATTGTCAATAATACTTGCATCATGATTATAAAAAGTTATGAAATTTCTGATAATTAATTGAAACAGCTTAGAACAATGAAATATGCTTTAGTTTATAAGAACAGTTATTAATTATCTGATAGATTATACTTGATAAAGTTAACAAACAAATAATTAAGTCAGCGGATGCCGAGAAAAAGGATCAAATCACCGTTTAAGCTGTTTAAGTTTTTGAAGTCTTGCCTCGACTAGCACCCTGACTAGATCAAAAACTTTATTATGAAAACAGATTGGATATAATTATGATCAATTATATACAGAATTTATAATATTTATTTAGTACAAAATTCCGTATTTTTTTTAATTGCAGGCGATATTTCACCCCTTATTATACTTTAACATTTTACCATACATCAATTTTCATGCGCGGAATGTGCAATGCAAATATTGCAGAGAATATATCAATGATTACTATATTAGTTTCATTGATGTGAGAATCACCCGAAATTTCCCTTAAAAATGTATATATATTATATCATTGATATTGCTCATCTGAGTGGACCAAAGGTTTTTTTATACGGCACACATTATTTAATAACACCAGTCAATATAAACTCTTAACACATAATAAGATGCCCAAATTTGTTTGTTGAAGAAGAACAATATCGTATTTGATATATCCACATCCAGCATAGCATAGACAATAGACAGTGCATTGATGAGAGTGCGCGCTTCAAACTGCTGAAGATGGGGAGTTCGTCAGTGTAGTGCTCTTGATTTGATGGACGGAGTGTGGAGGCATTAAAGGTAATAATTCACAAAACAGACTTTAGTCTCACAAAAGCCGTGAAACAAAGTAAGAGATTATCCAAAATAAATTGTATTATCGTTATACATCGTAAGTGCACCATACTGTAATGAAAACATGGCGGAGCGAAATAAGGAAGTAACATGCAAAATAACGCTTCATTATATATAAATCTACCGCAGTAATATAAAAAAAAAATTATTGTATTTATTTTGAAATAAGAATATTTCAATAAATAATAGTTAATCTATTTGTCTGACAGTCACTCTCAATGTCATTTAGCCAAATTCAGATGAAAATAAAATCAGAGACATACAATATTAAAGAACATATTATAAAAGAATATAATAACAGTACTCAAGGTTTGTAACATGCATACGAATTTCAAAAATATCAATAAATTTATCTTGAGATAAGAAGAGAGGGTGGTGAGCACTCAAAAAATAGCAATACATATTATAGAACTGCTTTTAATGAGAAAAAGTGATAAAGATTGTAGAAGGAGTTTAAATAATGTTTGAATAACTAATCTATTTCAAACGGTATATATAGACAAAACCTTTTTTGAAACTTGTTTTGAATCAACCAACAAGCATTTTTAATTTAAGTTATCACAATTTTGATTTTAGAAACATACCATTGTTATACTATATGATATTCAGAATGGCAATTTGTTCAAGTTATATTATAAAGCAACATCTAACTAAAGGGCTAAATTGATAGTAACAGTGTAGTCTTATAACAAAACAAGGCAAGTTAATTCATAGTTTGTGATTTTACATCGTAATCATGCAAACGATCTTGACCTGAACAAAGTTATGACAAATCCGGTTGCTCAAAACCTTTTAATATATTTCACGTGTGTACATCGTCACTAACTAAGTCTGATACAAAGCCGCCCTAATGTGAATTACATGCATATACAAATATGTGTCTCCTTTCACACTTATGAATATCTTTAAATAGAACACTGCAAAACTATAATACTACATAGTTTTAACCAATCAGGTGATAATATTAATTACAAACCAGATACTAACACGTCCTCAGAGTAAGCATAGATGACTTGACTATGCGGGAGTTAGAGAACATTGCAGGCGATGGATGTGCAGGCTCGACCGTTGGCATCCGTGAGAATCGGCTGCTCCAATGAGGCGACGTCTGGAGTCGGCTTGGTGACCGATTCCAGCAGGAGCCGGTCCTGCCGCTCGAATGTCACCTGGAGGCTTTCGGTAGCGGGTCCGGGTAGTGTCGGTCGCTTGATATACTTGAGCGAAATGGCGGCGAGGTCGCTCGTGCCGCCGGGCTCCACTGTTGACGTTACACAGCCAGTGTTGTTTTTGTCGGATACTGTTGTGGTTCGGCGTTCATCCCGGCCTCCGCGGATTTTGAAACGTTCTGTTGTGGCCAAGGGTGCCGCAAGGGAATACTGTGTTAGTTATCTGTATATGTGTATATGTTAAGCGAAAATAAGGAATATCATCGTTAGAGTATCCCATGGGAACCTTCACTGTTTACCATAAGCTATCTTTATAAAAAAAACCGAGGGGGGATGGGGGAGGATAACTAAATGGTGGAGTCAAATCTCTCAGTTATCGGTGCAATACATATCGTAAAAAATATTACATTTTTAGTAAATTTGTTGCAAAACTAGCTACTTTATACCAAGCTACTAAATAGCGATGAAAAATATATATTGTCAAATTCACAGGAATTTCAATAAAAGTTTATTAAATTTAATTAAAATATGATATCTATTTTCCTAATTGTAAACTACTGGAGGAGGGAGGGGGAGAAAGGGAAAGCTTATATCAATATAAATCACAATCTATTATTTCTTGAAAATAATATTATTGTAGTTTAAGTTTTAGCATTTTAATTTATAAGGAACAGACGATTTGCATGTGTTGAAATCCGAATAGTAACAACTCATAAATTCGAACTAAGATCACGGCATCCACTCTATCACAGTATGCCGCCTATGTCGCTTCTCTCGACTCTTAACGTAATAAACATTGACCATTTTTTATGAGATACGTTATAATAAAATGTGCTTATTAAATCAATTGATAATTATGCGACATGTTGTAAATCATGTGTGCTTGTATAGGTGAGCTATAAACCTGTTAAACCTCTCGGTTCAAAGATAAAGCCCCTTGTCTGGTTGTTATATTGTTCTATGGGTATTTGACTTAACCATCATCCAGGTATTATCAGCTACTATTACAATTTTGGAGATATATTAAAAAAATCTGAAACAGTAGCAATATATTCATTTTAGGATGATGTCTGACTTTGCTTGATGTGTGTATATATATACATAGTTTCAAATATGTCAATTATAATTGGTTATAAAGATATAATATGACATGATTTACTCTCAACCAGGTTATAATCCTCCACCGCGCATAATGTTAAATGTACAAAGTATAAAACTGACTTCCTTTATTCTTCATTATTATTCAAATTATAAAACTAGTATCCTTTATTATATATGGAATGTATAAATAAATCATTCCCCTAAGTCAAATAATATGTAGTAATGCCATTTGTACAGCACCGCTTATTATTACCAAGAATTGAAGGTGCAAATTTTGTTGAGCACATTATAATACTAGGTATTTTGCTATCATTTGTGTATTTCAAATGTTTCTATGTTTTTTTTAAGTTTTGAACAATAATGTGTTCATTTTGTAGAAGTTGTGGACAAGAATGTGTCGATTTATATTTAGAAAATGTTGAACATTATTATGTTATTGATGAATTTTGATAGATACAGTAATCGACAGGTAAATCCATCTGCAGACCTATGTTGGGGTATTTGCCTCTCCTCAGTACAGAGTTAGTAGGAATCGAACATGCAACCCAGCGATCTACATATGAGCGAACCCAATTACAGGCCACATCCTCGCCTGTCAAATACCGTCTCTAACTTGTAATTTGAGCCCTTCACGGCAGTTAGTATGTTACTTTTGAACAATTCGAACACTAATGCGTATATATTAAAATCTACTGTAATAAAATGTTATATAGTTGAATAAGATTATATGAACCTTTTTCTTTAATGTTTTGTATTGGATTTTATGAATAAAATACTTATAGCTACAAATTGCAGTAAACATATGGAGCGTATATATTACGGCTTATTCACATGGATAAGGGTTAATATTGTGTCGGGTTAATCATTTTGTTTATTGGTCTTGGTATAGCATTTGAACAGTCTACAAGGAAGACTTTCTTACTTTTCATATCTAAACTTATTTATAGTCTTCACGCATTCTGATTCTTATATCAGATTGTAATATGTTGAAAAATATCCATAATTTCACGCAACAAAAATTTATCAAAAAGTGATTTTTTAATTACTTTTAATATTCTTGTTTCTTGTGTAATTGTATCTATTAGCTAATAATGTCAAACTATTTTATTTCTACTTCCGTTTTTTTCTTTTTTTCTCTGTTCTCTTGTTGGTCAGTTTGTTAATTTTATTCACGTACCCGTTTCTCTCCTATTGAAGTGATTCCTATACCTTGTGTCGTGTATTTTCTTTTGTCAGTAAGCCCAGCTAATTGCATTTTTATTAAATGCCTTTGATTTTCATAGTGTCGTGTTTCTCTCTTTACTCGGTAAATAATCAATTTCATCAATAATTATTATGCCAGAAATGCTTTACATTTTTAAACATGAATAATGTTGGATAGTCTTTATCAATTTTAAAAATAAAACAATTCTGTAAAATATAGAAATTTGTACAATTAATTTTTTTATAATTTTGTAAATATAACAATTACAAAACATTTATAAAGTATAACTGTACTAAGTAAATTAATAACAAATCTATGTAAATACTTTATGTGTAGTAAAGAAGAATAGAGCAAGATGTAATCTACCATTTATATAATATGTAATATATTAATTCAAGTTACGAATGACTTTATATATAATGTTCTATATTTGACTGTACGTATATTTAAGTTATGTAAATTATAATAGTATATATACGGGTATAGCATTAAATGAGCATTTAGCGATATATTAACGATAAAAATTATGAAAGTGATTACCAAGCTGAATATAATAAACTATAATATCAACATTAAATAATTATTTAAGTAAAATACTTTAGCCTGATAATTCTAGAATATCATAAACGGTGGCTATAAGTATAAATTAATTTTATTTCTGTTTATTTGTATCGTTCTCTTAGAATAGCCATTAACAAATATATAAATTTTTGACTATTAACAAATTCTAATCATTTTATTATTTTAATAATTGTATATAAAATATCGGAAAACAAATGTTATTGCTACATTTTCCCGAGAGATATTTTATCCTGCAAAAATTGATTCATTTTATCCTCTAAACGTTTTGTATATAGGCGACATTTTCTCCTCAAGAAAATTGTGGAGACAATATTTTCGTGAATAATTTGGTTCGGATCACTTACTTATCTTGACCACGGGCGAAGAAGGGATCGACGACACCGGACTGTTGTAGAGACAGAGTACCGCGATCCTACGGTTATCCCGGATGTGGAGCAGTACACGGCGGGCGTCCGGGTCCATCAAGGCGGAGAGAATGGGGCCGCCGACGTGAAAGCTGGACAGACACGCGGCCGTCTTGAGGCGCCACATCTTGACGTAGCCGTCTAAACTGCCTGTAGACACGGTCGTAGGTGGTACATTATATTTCTTATTTTAACGAAAATTGTTTAAAATTATAGTCAACGGAAAGTTTTTATTTGAACGATAAGTATAACATTCGGTTGAAATATTATCGTTAAAACTTTGTGGCGCGGCGGTATGTAATAACTCATTTTAATTAATTTATTCATTTATTATTGTAGCTTAAAATCTAATTTATCCGGTCGTTTGTCATATTATGTAATTCATATAGAAATACCATCGTTAATAGGTTAAACAACGCCTCAAATATATAATTGTTTAACTAAACGTATATCCATCAGATAATTATAGTTGATTATTATTTTCAATATCAGTTACAAAATATTAATATATATAGCAGTACAATTGTACAACACAATTACAAGTTACTAAACACTCTTTTATTTATTTATTATAAGTGATTAATTTGTTCATACCTATCATTCAATTATTTAATCATTAGATAATAGAAAATTCCTGACTCATTAATTAATATTAGATATTTTTAATTCTAGGGTTTTTGCAACAGCTTTAGTTATCATACTAGTAATAATGATTCCGATTACAGTTGGCAGGCTCATTATACACATGTTTAAGGAATTTAGGCGCCCCCATTCTCGCGAGCCCATTATAAGGCGTGCCGATTACAGTTAGCAGGCGTATTACTCACATTTTATGGTATGCGCCCATTCTCGCGAGCCCATTAGAAGTACACTCTAAAGGCTTGCTTTCTAACTGGCATTGGAAGGTTGCTGTGTACTCTCTAATTGGAATGCCAAGCAACGCTATTTATGCAAGCTCATTAGAAATCTGGAAAGCTTTTTTTAACCATGTATTGATTTCAATTTTATTAATTGAAATATTGTTATTAACATTTTGAATCGCCGGAATTAATATCAATAATTAAATTTTACATACTTGGCATAATAAAATTAGTAGTTAAGCAATATTTTTTAATCTTCGGGATTATACATTATTTGAAATTAACTTTAATAATAAAGACTTGGAAAATGAAAGTTGTCAAAATAGTATGTTTTAGAAAAATAGAGTTCTCTTTACTGCGCTATGGTAACGATTTATTAATACATTCCGCGTTTGAAATTGATACTATTGTGTAGTTCATAAAGATTATTATTGTTTTTTTAATAATTAATTAAAGTCCTTTTCATTTGGTGTAAAATGTTCCGTATTTTTCGATGTAATTCGCACATATAAAAACACTCGTAAATTTTACGTATTAAATGAAATGTTGTAAAATCCTGAAAATGCAAATGATCGTCGTTTTTAGCCAAATTATCACGGGATTATCCACTATATCTCAGATAACAAGCATACAGACAAACACACGACGGGTAATAGTAGGGTTAATAAAAACGAATCCAATATCTATAAATTTATAAATATCTAAAGCTAAGTATTTATGTATTTACTAAAAGTTACGAGTAAATGTTTTTATTTGTCGGAATATATTTCAATAAAGATAATTTGTTATATTATAACGATAACAATACTTGTGGTAATATAATAATTCGTATTACTCGTATAACAAAGTATTTAAATTTAACAACACTGTGCATTTGTATATTTTACTATATATTCAATTATTATTGTGTATTTTTCTCACACTACTTGCAAGTACAATAATATAAACAGTAATATATTACAAGAAAACATTTCGCTGCTGTTTAATAAGCCAATAACGCTAATTTTGTACAAAAACATTGCAGGCCCAGTATTTTAATTTCGTTAAGTTTGCGTAAAGCAAATAATATTACATGCTATCAAATAAAATATTTTTTATTAGTTCATATTAAGTCGCAATCTTACAATAACTGCTTATATGAGTAGTATGGGCAGAATGAGGCGTAAGTTATGACAATGTATATACTAACACTTTAATTTAATTAACACCTTTAAAACATTTTAAAAATGGTTGAATTTATAAATTATGATTCAATTTTTGTAATACATTTCTGAAAAATAGGAAAAGATACTGCAGAAAATATTGAAAATTACGTCAAATTTAATATATATTTTTTAAGTTGATAACTAAATATTTAATTATTTAAATTCTTCGATAAAATAAACTTTCCATTTGTGCTTCTATTTACGAGTAACATACATAAACACATCAACTCAAAATGTAAACCACAGGAAATTTATTATCTATCTTATCACTAAAGCTTATTTCATGATCATTGACACTTTTTATAATAGCACAGACTTATGCGTACCGGGGCGGAATTTGGACCCCAGGCCACTGGACTATAGCTACCTCTGGACTAACAATCGTATATCCTAATTTACCTGAGAGCAGATAGAGATCGTCCCTGGTCATCTGTAGGGCTGTGACGGCGCCGTTGTGCACCCGCAGACGCAGCAGGTCTTCGCCGCTGTCCACCCGCCACACGACGATGAGGCCGGCGCTGTCCCCGGATATGACCAGATCCTCTGAGTGGTCCCCGGTGAGGCAGGTGAGCGGGTCTGAGTGAACATCCGACAGAATCTGTCGGGGGAGAATTTAGGCGAGGCGAGATGAGGTGAGGTAAGGTGAGGTGAGGAACCGTGACTGTTTGTCGAGTCGGCTATACAACCAAAACAAACTCGAAGGCTTTTATAATACTAGAGTGATTAAATATTAGTTTCACTATATTTAGATAAATTTAAAACCAATAAGTCTATTGTACTCTATGTAGGATGTCATTGCTCAAAATCAACGAGTCGTAGGCGAGATCAATAATTTTATAAGTTGATCAAATTTAAAGCAAGTTAGATAAATCGCATGAATCTCATTCTTCAATTGTTGTTATTAACATACTTAAACCTTTCTTTACGGGCGTTTTTATTTTTTATCGAATTGTTCTAATTTAATTATTGCAATCTAATACGTAATCTAAAATGTAATCTATTTATTTAATGATTATTTTATTATAATTAATTCAATTTACTAAATAATTTAATCAGATTATTAAACAATACGAAATCATATTATATAATATTATATTATAAATATGGAAGGTAAATATAGTTTACATACAATATTTTATATCAATTCCTTCATTAGATAATCTGGTCAAATGTATGCTATTTTGAAAAAATATGGTTTTTACTGCGATCATATTAAACTTGTAAAACTAAAGATTCGATCTAAGAATAAACAACTTACCTCTCAATTATAGTAATTATAATAAATTTTAATTATTTTTTTGTATAAATTCTTATTCTGAATAACATGTTTTTGATTTTATCTGATCCGATCAAATTTTATTAGATAAAGAAATGAGTTTTTTTACCTCTCATTTAGTATGTTAATTTTTTTTAGTTCCAATCTGAATTTTCCAAACCAAGTATATTATGATCTAAAATTATTCAAAAATGTCGCATATGAATAACTTATTTATCTTTTAGTAGTAATACCAACAACATTGGTTATGTATAACATATTTTTATTAAATAAATTTTTTGTCTTTTAAAACAGTATTGTTATCTACTTTTGTATAAATACATTGTTTATAAAATCTAATCTATGGTATGTGAACTATGGAATAAACTACAAGAAATTTATTGAGAGTTTATTGTAGATGGGTTCAATAATAAAAAGTATATACAAATTTGTAAATTGTAAAGTGTGACCCCCAACAATATTAATTCTATTACATAAAAAACCGCCTGATAGTTTAAGATGAATATTTTACGGGAGTGAGTTCAAAGACTTATATTTAATTAGTCTTAGTTACTTTTCGAGAGTTGATTCAAAATGCATCAAATAGAAACTCTATTAATCTTATAATAAATTATTAGAATTGAATTGATCTCAATAATAATACTATGTTATAACATATAACATTTAATCGAACTTAAACATCAAAATTTCATCGAACACTAAAACAGAAATATACTTACGCATCGTTGAAGATTTAAGCTAATTAATTATTGATTTAGACTTAAATGATACAATTATCAATAAGTACATAAAATTTCTCTCAAAAGTTTTTCAACACCTGCAACTATGTATAGCATATATTATTAAAGATATCATTTGTATGCGCTTATTTAAAATACTACCAAATAGATAAATAATTCAACTTCTAAGAACTTCTCAATATAATTAACAGTTTGCATTAGGATATTACTATTCCAAAATTTTAAACAAACATTTTATCTTAATAAATATTTACCATATCAATTATGTTTATGACATTATGTGAAAGGAATTGGGTACGACCATGTGCTTGTGTATTAAATAAGTTAAATAGATATTGGGGTAGTAAACAACATCAAATTGCAATCTAGTTAACTAAATTTATCCAAATAATGATGTGATTAGTATTCGCTATATTTCTATTATACCTAAAAATACTAAACAAAATATGAATACATTTTATAAAAGAATATTAAGTAACCATTAAATAAGTGCTCTATAGAGCGCAGCTCTTTTCACATGCATAATTAACTTAAACTAGTTGTATAGACAGCACAATGTTAATCACTTAATACAAAACATGTATATTATATATATACAAAAACTGCTATGGTAAAGTTTGTTTTTAATGAGAAAAAGTTGTCTGCTTTATAAAAGTCACGATCTGTAAAGAATGAATATTTAAATTAATAGAATGGAAAGTCTTTCCTTTTACTCCCCTTGCCCTGAACGACTAAATTGTTAAACATTTCTTTCAATTTATAAAACCTTATATTTAATGCCGAAATGTATATTTGAAAATCAGTAGATCAATATCCAAAAGTCACTTTTTGTATCACTCCGAAATATTAATAATATTTACATTTTGAAAATGTAATAACTAATGTAAACGTTGTTGAATACATAACTGCACACGATAATAAGGTTATGTATAATATTGAAAACTCAAGAAACTTAATTAATACTTCTTCTTCTTTTCAGTATTAATCAAAGACTTTTGTGGATAATTGATAAGTTGAAAATTGAAAGAAAAAAATTAAATAAAAGTCAGTGGTATTGATCAACTTTCTTTTCATTTTAAAATATGGTATAACATTTCAATCAATACATGACTCGACTTAATATAGCTATAGTTTTGGAATAAGTTGCATTTTTTTATTAAAGTGTATTCATTGATTATTTCAATAAATTGTATTGTGATATAAACAATTTTAATCTGTGTTTCAAATTCTTGGTTACTGAGTTCGATTGCCTGAAATTTTTTAATAATAACAATTTTGCCTATACTTTTTTTAATATTGCCGGTCAAGGTGAGGGGATAAGATTTGAGGTGGGAGTGAAATGGAGACTATAACTCCATAATGGGTTACAAAATACGGTTTATAATATTTAAAGTATTCTTCTTAAATAATTTGAAACTGTGGATGTAAAGATAATAACGATATATGTCTTAACGTTTATATCGCAATTGTATAACAGTTACATCAGTTGTTATAAATAAAAAATAATGCTTTATAAATAATCAAAACTATGCGTAATTTCGAAAAATTACTTGTTTAAAACTGTTCTTATCAACAAAAACTTTGAATAAATGCATATTGTTTCATCTATAGATAAGGCACAAAAATGCATATATGTATAGCTGTTTATGTTGATGTCAATTTAGATGTAAAGGCAAGTAAAGAAAGTTCGCATTTTTTTAAATTAAATGATGATTGAATGTATATCAGCCAATATTTTGCAATATCGTACAGATGCAGAAACAAAAAGCAGACAACTCTTTTATGCTAATTTGTATTGAATAACTATCTACCTATTATACCTAGAAATATACTTACGCGTGGCGATCCAGAATTCAATGAATTCTTGTCTGTTTTAGTTTTAGTAACTCCACTCTGGTCGCATAATAAACAGTTCAGAAATGTAAAAAGTATATGTTTAATTCACTTTCAATAACAATATGATACGATACTAAACTTTAATTAAATGAGTATTCAATCGAAATAAATTGTTATAGGATCAAATGCATCAAAAAAACTCATTGTACATCTTAATTCATTATCAACTGACGATGTCATTTCATTCGTAATAAATGATACATTGATCATTTTTTGTATGTTTATCTATTAGACAAAGAGCCTACAATGAGAAAAATGCGTCATTTGGTACTATTATTTATTATAATGCGGCATTATTTCTGTGATTGCGGGGCGCATTCTCTGAACTTGAAGGGGCGCCTTTTCTCAGCTATTGATGGGGCT
>JAUZND010091780.1:4895-15050 GCA_034780555.1 Coelogynopora nodosa
CTACTAAACACAAACTAACTACTAAATACAAACTAACTACTAAATACAAACTAACTACTAAATACAAACTAACTACTAAACACAAACTAACCACTGATTACAATCTAATTACTAAATGCAAACTAACTACTAAATACAAACTAACGACTAAATATAAACATAATTTTAAATAATTAATAAATAACATCTGAATGATTTAAATACTATAATTTGATTTAATATATTTTGGTAGGCTCATCTTATATGTTGCAAATTTCAATCGGATCAGATCATATCAAAACCATACTTATTCCAGAGGTATTATATAAATTTGTACCCCCTTTGTTGTTGTTGTCAATAGGACATAAAACAGTCTTTTAGGCCTAGTTTATAGATTTAAACACTCAATTTATAGAATATTTGTTTTAGAATAAAAGTTATTAAATTTTGTTATATACACTATCTCTCAGAGGTATTGTCACACAAAGCATAATATAATGTAACTCATTAGAGATAATCTATTAGACGTGTTTATGGTGAACATGATAGTATCAGAAACACATCATCAAACTCTTTAGTTCTTCCGTTATCCTTGTTTTGAAGCCAGACTTTTCGGCTTCAATATGCTCCATAGTGTATACATGATAGCTTAACATGATGTAAACAACCGTATTAAGAAAAAATGTCCTGAAATATGCTTGTTTGTTTGTTCTGTTAATATAATAGAAACTTCTAGGACAAAAAGTAATTATATAATCACGATTTTACATTAATAAAATAGTATTTGTTAGTTTTGTTTAGAATTGAGAAATGTGTAATAAATTTAAGTTCCATTATTATTTCCTTTCAAATCTAATTAAGTTAAATAAACTTATATATGCCGACCATATCGACACACATATTTCTCACAAGTTAATACTTTTTATATGTTGGTAATTGTATCATTGCAGTACTCGCGAACAGTCATATTGTGCTTCTATTGAACTTTTATAACAATTTTAAAAGTGTAAAAACAATTATGATATTATTGGTTGCATGCAGCAGCTTTTTATTTTGGGTCAAGTTTTTATGTTAGTTTATATTTTTACATATATTGCTCATGATCAAAATTCCCACTATTCAAATAATTTAATTATTTTTAGTTGTATACAAATTACATTTTCAAAAAATATTTGATGGTGTTGTACTTATCAAATTCTATTTATGCATGATGTTAAATTTAACCCCACATAGAAAATTGCCTGTCAAGTAAAAATAATGTTTGCAAGACTTTTATGTATCTGCGATATATGAATTATGCATACTGGTTCACAGTGGCTTGAATTAGTTCACATTTAGTATGATCAGGCTAACATATATTATGACCAAATAAGTTATTTCGAATAACCAAATATTTGTTTTGTAATTAAATTAAAAACGGTAAATATATAGAACTGACAATAAGCATTTAAAAAAAGGAACTGGATAATATGAATAACGTGATCAACGCCTTGTAAACGAATTAAAAAAACTATAGAAGCTAAAAATGTATTTCTCGGTTTAATTTGACATAAAAATTAGTATTACAGTTGACACGCAACTTAGACTGATTCCACTTTGAATAAGGGGCCAGAGTTTTTTCTGTTTTTTATGTGGAGGGTGGGCAGGGAGCAATTAATGGAGTGAAGGATAAAGAGGTTGCGGCGGCAAGGTACTATAGCGTATGAGAGGTGTATTATATTCACTATCTCCTTACTACTTGTGTTTTCTGACAGCTTGCAATGATAAATTTATTTATTTATTTATTGTGTGTTGAGTTTTGTTGACCTGTATAAAACTAGCGTTGCATTAATGTTAGAAAACTAATAATATAAATAGTTATCAATAATAACGACTCATTTACGTATACAGTATATTTTATATGCATCATGTCTCGCACTTTTATTATTAATTATGTTCAATTATGTTTTGTTCAACAGTATATCATCTATTTAACACAATGCGTTATATAAGCTTTTAAAAACTTTATAATTATGAAATTGATATATATTTAATGTTATACAGATTATGCTCTCAATGATAAACAAGATCAATTAATAGTTTTACTGTAATTATTGTGATATATTTCACAGAATAAATATAAAATATAAAAATGAGTTATTTGTAAAAAATCATTAGATTACATTATTATTATTATATTATTAAACGTCAATAATATGTATGAAAATTACAGATTATTGTTCTGTATATATAATATCCATGTTTATATCACGAACATAAAACGGATCGGTCTGAATATTATTCAATAAACTTAATAAATTTTAATAAATTTTAATAAAAATAAAATTAAAAAATCTTGAGTTGGGTAGATGGTTCCAGAGAGGTTAGACATGATAATAAAAATACAATAAAATGAATGAATAAACTATTATCTGTAAAATTAGTCGTTATATATTTTAAAAAATTAATAAATTTTAATTTATATTTGAATATGTTATATTTTTTCTGTGGTAATTTTTACAGAAAATGATAAAATTATTTATTTAATAATGTTATTACATACCATAAAAAAGAGGATTTCTCATCTACAAGAAATATTAAATACATAAATTATATATATATATAATAAACTTATAAGTTTATTTTCAAATTGATATAAAATAATGTTAAATATAATAGTGTATATGGAGATGAAAAATGTAATGTCCCCTTTATTAATGCAATTACGTACACAACGATTAAACAATATTTATCATTCATTGAAAAAATCCAATTTTTACATGTATTTAACACTGTTCCTCTTGTATAAACTAAACTTGTTAGTAATTCTAGTAAAATCAATTCAAAATTATATTTAAAATTCTAATACCGTAAAGTGAAAACTTGGTGCTATTCTTGACACTTTTTAAAAGTGTTAATACTATTCACATTACTGAACCATAATAATGAAAAGTTTTGAAAATTTTGAAACGATCAATGCAAATAATACTTTAACAACAATATTACTGCTTTAATTAAATAAGGCATATTTTCATCAATTTGATTAGTCAGAAATTCTATATGAAGTAAGTACGATATGTTTTACTCACCTATAAATTAAAAGTATATAAAAAATTATTTTATTAATTAATTAATAACTTAATAATTGGTTTTTATGTCAATAATGTTAAACAAAAAATTTCAATATGCCAACAGTTTGCTAATATTGACAGAGAATTAATCTAAATTAATTAAATAGCAGATGCTGAATAACATAAAATCTTATGGATAACACATCTATTGTACACTAGGTGTGTAGATTGAGTATTTACTAAACTAATTTCAAATATCAATACAATTTATAGAAGGGGTTGAGTTATCTAAAAACTGTCCAGAATAGCCAACTTTACGTTACCAAACACTTTTCCCCCAAACATTCATTAAATTATGTTTTTGATATCAAAATTATGCTAAATTGTCTAGAATAGAATGAATTAGCTATATTATTAAGGATGAAATAAAAACTAACTACTTATCAGTAAGTCCAATATTTATATGTACTTAAATATTTTAAATAATTAAGCACAATTGTTACTTAGTAAAATTAATATGATTAAACGTTTCTTTATGACACAAAGAATAAGTTTAACAAATATAATAAAAATACTTAAAGGCTCTAGACAGTTTACATACTTTCAAAAGCGTTTACTTCGCTTTTTATAAATTAAATTAATTGATCAAAAATTATAATTTGAGGATAGGTATGCGTGTATCGGTTTAGATTATTTAATATCAGTCTTAGAATAAATTTTGGTGAAAGAATAATACTTAAAATAACTGTAAAATAATACATTTAAATTCATGGATTCTGAAGAATCTATACTAGTTATTTCCGTCTCTACACACTTACTACTAGCCTTACATTGATTTTTCTCATGTTATTTCTTGAAATGACGACCGATATTTTAAGCGAAAATCAATCTAACATTGTCTGTGAATACTGACTCAAATGAATCCGTTCTCTATAAAAGTTGGTCCATATATACATGTATAAGCTTAAAAACGTTTCAAACAAGTTTGCGCAAGGTTTCATTTATTGTACATATACTAGAGAGCAACATAGTAATTATTTATATATTTATATATATATACATATATATATATATATGTATGTATGTATAACAATCAAATTTATCTGGTTCATATAATTTAGTCAGTGTTTGAGGTCTGCTATTTTTAAATACAATAAAATAACTAAGTATAATGTTACAATTGAATAACATTGAATAATCTACCTTTTTGGTTTTCATTTTCAATAGCTAATTTGTAAACTAAATATATTTAGTTATATATTTGAATCGTTTAATTGTTTACTAATTTACATAATTAACATGCACATTAAATAAATACTACAAAAACCAATACACATAAAATAATTATTCATATAAAATAAAAGAACTATAAAAATATTTAAATTATTTAATAATATAGTTTCTATAAATATGAATATACAATGTATTGTGAATCCAACTTTGACATTGAGGGCTTTTGAAGCAAAGGAGTTAAATTTGTAAATAAAAATAATATTTTCCCTTGCTTCGCTTTCTTGGTAAATGCCAAGCCGTTTATATTCTATCTAACCTGTGTGTGTTTTGTATATTTTACTTATATGTCCATTTCTTTGATGGTTAAGTTTGTTGTTTCGTTTCTCGTATATACAAAAATAATACATGTTCACAATTAAAAGCATAAATAAAGACTTGTTGATTAGCAATTGACATCCATAAGTTTGTCATTGATGTTTAAAGAGTCTTTGTTTGTTAAAAGGTTATCACAGATTTTACCAGGCGGGCTACAAAGTGATTACAAGGAATATTTCCTACTGTTCTTGTCATGCTTTTGTGCGCTGTACTGGTGAAAAAGTCTTTCAAGTATGAAAGTTTCGGAAAGAAACCATTGGAAGAGAAGGATATGATAACCGCGCAACTTACAGATACAATTTGCTAACAATAGTGCACATATTTCAAATCACATATATTATTACCTTATTTATATACAATTCATCTCGTTAAATATTATAACACTGTTTTAAAAGGGCAATTATAAGGTAGAATTATTTAGTTACTAAGGATTTTTGAATTTTAATTACTAATAAGCTTTCAAAAATGCAAGAGTAGCCTAATGTAACTTTAAAAAGCTTGTCCTTGTATATGTCATATCTTATATTTGAGATAATAAATAAACAGTACATCTGCATTTAAATCTATAGAAACTATAAGATTATAAGATTATAATATCTATGACGAAAACCACTGAATGAAATTATAATTATAATAAAAAAATTAACTTCACCTGATTTATGACTTATAAACGTCATATTCATATAGAGAAATCTCTTATTATATTGAAAAGTCTAACAACGAATTAATTAATAAATAAGCAGCAAAAATAATAATTGAAAGCTTATTTTAAATAATATTTAGACAGTTGAAAACTTTAACAAATAATTTTTTTTAACATTTTTACATTATTATTGGAATTATTATATATTGGAATTTCTATAAATAATTATATAATTTACTTATTTCTACTTTTCTTTAAAAAATATAATTTTTGTGATGTAAATATACGTATCAACTGCAAAAACGGACATATATAAAACATTTATATGTCGGTCCTTCAAATTGTTACACTTGCATATTGTCCTAAATTGAGACTTATTACGATATACAATTTAATTGCTAGTATTTTTTGAATATAGTTTTATTATTATTACAAGAGTTTTTTTAGGCAAGAGTAGCCTAATGTAACTTTAAAAAGCTTGTCCTTGTATATGTCACATCTTATATTTGAGATAATAAATAAACAGTACATTTGCATTTAAATCTATAGAAACCACTGAAGTCGTAGAACTGAAATTTGATTTCATTAATAAAAATACTCACTATTTATAAAGTACAAAACAAAACTCTTGACGAAGATCAATAACCAATATATTTTTCTATAACTTAAATGGCAACCTAATACATAATATTTAGTTATGAGAATCAAATAAGCATCAACTTTAAAAGACACAACATATAACCCAAAATCAGAATTTATAGATATTTCACTAATTATAGAGACTTCTCCAATAAATTCCTTATAAAACCTCTCTTATGTGACATACTCTGTATTTCCATAAGAACAAAAACTACACAATTATCCGTAATGCATACATAATATCATTTGGTTTGACATGTTTAGAAAGTGTGGGTGCAGTAGATATAATTTTTCTATTTAAAACATTTATAGTTAAATAATTACTAACAAATATAGATAATGCAATTCGGAGTGTAGACGAATAGTTTTTTTAATTTTTAATTATGAGAGTAGCCGGTTCAAACCCAGTAGGTAACAATGGCTGTTTAAAACTGATAGCATTGGCTTATTGAGATTATTATAAAAGGAAATTGTAAGAAGCTTAGTATGTCTTTGTCATATATTGTAAAATGTAAATAAATGTATATATCCCTGAGCAGTGAAAATATATCATACCTTTTTTATAAGTAGCATAATATCATTATTTATAGCTATGTGCATATATTTATTGATATTCATAAATATTCTTATGTATTATACTATATTGGATGATGTATATACAATATATGTTTATATGACAAACATAGTGAAGATATGGGGGAAATAGATATATCTAAATTTTACAGCTTATTTGTCTATAACGATTGGGCAACAACACTAATTTTACATTAATTCAAATGTACGATATTACTAATTAAGTTGTTTTAGTGAGTAAATGTTTTATTGTGTCAGGTAATGTTGTCTTCAAAATTAATATTGTTTCAATATTAATATTATTATTAATTATATCATTCAGAATACTTTAAAATAATGTTTAAAATTTGATTTAAATAAAGAAATTTGAAAATAAAAGCTATGCTACAGTTTGAAAGATGATTATATTTCCTTTTAGATTCACATATAGTATTTTTCCTAACCATATTTACAAAAACATTAATTAATAGTTTTGTTATAGACAATTTAATTGCAGCGCTGCTACCAACTCACGAAACAATTTTGTTTTAAATATCATAAACATTTTATAATTTATATTTCCATTACAAAAGTTAAGAACAATAAACTTTTGATATTTTTACAGTTAATATTGCATTTAATGTTATAAAATGAAAAACTATACATTTCACTCCTTATTACTTCTTTACCCTATTTCAACCAAAAAAAATTTTTTTTGCGAAACATTTATAGATGAAATGAAGCGCAATCGTGAAATGCTTGAAAAGAATACCATATCATAAAATGCATTTTAATTTGAAATAAATATATGAAATTCAATAGAAGCAAGAGGAGTGATTCAAAGTTATTCATTTTCATTTAAATTTGTATTGCATTTAAAGAATATATTATTAACGGTTGATTAGAATATTCTAAAGATAAAAGTATGTCTCTCCTATTTGATCTATATTTGAACTTTGTCTCAATATCAACATTGCGGACAATCCATTGATATGGAGATATTGTTGTTTTGTAGTATTTTCCATTGAATTTAGAAATAACACATTTTAGATGCATTGACTTGGAATCTAAATTGTAGGCGCATTGAAATTGTTCGAAATTGTCCATTTTTCTATCTCTCTCTCTCTCACATGCACACACACACACCCTTTTCTCTCACTCTCCCACTCTCACACACACACTCTCTCTCTCCCACACATTAATAAATAAAATATACTTTTAAAATATCTATCCAAAAAATTCACTACATTTTTATCTATGTAAATGAGACTTTGACTTGAATTTTTTTTCTCTATAAATAAAAATGATTTATAGTATTGTGAATACAAGCATACCAATAAAAAAAACTTCATTTGTGAAATAAATTAAGCATATATAAATTCACAATTTACAAATATCTTATAATTAAATGACCTTATAACATTTTCAACATCTACATAATATGTAAATACATTTAATTAAAATATAAAAATGGAGTTTTTATAACGCATAATGTTCAAAATTGAGTGGGTATAAATTGTTAAATATCAAATACTTATTTTTTATTTAATATAATTTAACATATTAGCCATATATTACCATATATCCTAGTATGAAATATATATATAGAATTTATGTTTAATATAAAAATTAAATGGTCTTAAACTACAGAATGTCAGTAAAACCAAAAATACTTTAGCATAACAAATATGTTTTTGTGTTTGTTAATTCAATATTAAATTTAAAATCATAATTAGTTGATAAGATCATGGATCACCGATATTTTTAGACGAACAATTCCTTGTTTTATGGTTCTAAAAACCATAAAAAAATATTATTTTAAATTTAGTGACTTTCACGTGGAATTGCAGCTAAGGTATGATATATGGCTGAAATATGGCTTACATTGTAAATATACAGAGTTAACAGACTCATTAGCTCTTATAAATTGTGGTGAAACTAATCAATACCACTGAAATATGTTAGTTACACAAAACATTTAAAATAATGTTATCTTAAAAACGGGTGTAAATTCCAGACAACCCCTGTATACTATCTCGGTAATAATGTCTTAATAATATTAATCTTACTTACTCCATTTAATACATTATCTGACTTATACTCGATGATGCACATTTTCATTTTTATAAATAGGAAATGTTCCTTTCTAGACGGTCATGGACATTAAATACGGACGACAATTGGAAACATTTAAAAGATTTTTAGATAATCTCTTGCGAATATGTATGTAAGCCTGAAACATATTTATTTAATATTTATTGTTACACTACAGAATTGTTATTTTACGTATATAATTGAAATGTCAATCATGACATCCAATAACAGGGTGTAACGTTATATGAAAAAGATTGCATTAACCTATACAACTAAAAATGTCTTTAAATGTGCATTTAATTTGCGTAAATAATATGGGATCTGTTATGTCAATATAATTGACAAGATATTATTGATAAAGGTATGTACATGGTAATACAGAAAAAATAGTTACTTATCGATCACTATACAGAAGAATATATATAGAAGAAAACAATATAAATATCTACACAGAGACGCCGGAGTGGGGCCGGGGTGGGGCCTTTGTATTTACAAGGGTTAACCCATTTGTTTATTTTTTAAAAAATTACTTTAACTAACCGACAGGTTGATGGTAAGTTATTAATTTTTTTTAAATATATTTTTTATTATTTTTAAAAAGCACCAATATGAGTGCAACTGCCGTGTGCTTTAGAGTAGACATGTCTATACGCATACTAAAATTACATTGAATCATTTACTCTCCATGGTAGACTATATTTACTTACACTAATTAGTTACGTTATAATTCGTAATTTTTGGAATTCTAAATTACAATGTATGTAATTGTAGTAAACTATAGAACTACTTATTTATATTAGTATAAGTATATGTATATCAATATAAACTACTACCTTTTCTATTATGAGAAGGCTGAAGACATATTTACATTCGAAGTGACCTAATAATATCGCTTTTACTGCACTGACCATGGCTCAAAATTGTCTGCAGAAAAGAAACCCGCAAACCATGACGAGCAAACCAAACTGGCCATAACAGAGCATAAACATTAATTAATTAATAATTTACTTTTACTTTTACTTATTTGATCTTACTCACATTTAGAGACATGTCTGCCTTAAAGACAAAACGGATTTATTGTATCAGTATGACATTTTCGGATAACGTATTTTACTTCTTTGTAGTTTAATTATCCCTTTGATTTTATTTATTATCTTTGGCTTTAAATATCAGATATCTATTAACTCCACTACATTTATAATAGTATATGTATGGCTTATTAACATTTTATCATTAATTATTTTATGTATATAATTCTGTTTTACATATTCTAATCAAGCCAAAGAAAAATTAAACATTTAGGTGTATATTATGTTGTTGTATAATTTTATTAAACACTATAGACTATATTTCAATAAATTTGTATATATAAATTGTATTTGTTTTTCAAAAATAATAACAGTTGATTATGGCATATAGAATTAATTAATGTGGACACTACATCATTAAACTTATATAACCTGAGGAAAAATCTAATGCGATATATACAAAAAAGAAGCAATTATGTAGGCACCAGTAGTATAGGAAGAGTGGATTCTGACTCACTTATAAATAGATTTATGAGTCATGGCTAAAAATAGACCATGACCC